>PVIA01006386.1:0-98366 GCA_004024845.1 Tonatia bakeri | reverse complement strand
TTATTGATATTTTAGGCAATTTAAATTAGAAAATATGGCCTTCTTATTTTACTTTTCTTTGTATATTAGTATCTAACATTCTTTTCATAATACCATCAGTTAGAATAACTTTCTAAAACAGAGGCTTCACAAAACAGATTGACTAAGTGGGTAATGAAAATTGAGGTCATATAGTTTCAGACAACTATTTTTTGACAGTGGCAGCAAAATGCAGAAAAAATGAATTCACTGACCTTGTGGAGCATTCTTCTTTTTTTCAACAAGTGTGTAAAAGTGTGTTAAGAAGACCTTGTGAATATGTAAAAGTAATAAAGAAGTATTCTCTTTAAATTTTAGACATACCATAAGCTAAAATAGTTTTTATTTCCTTTACTACACATCTTATAATGTTTTATAATTTATTAACAATTTATTATAGTTAGAAATTAAGAATTATTTCTTGCAGCCTAAATAAGTTTCTTAAATTTCACTGACCCTACTAAAAATCTATTTTCTTTGCTTCTCTGGCACATGATTATCCACAATTCCTTTAAAATAAGGTTTAACCATTAGCACTATTGAAATCACAAATGCACAGCAACACCTGTGAGGACTGGTCACGTGCAGGGGTCACAATGGCATGGACCACAGTAGTCCACCGAAACTGAAGAAAGGACTGAGACTGAATGGTCTTGTTAGAAGCCCGGAAAACGGGAAGAGTCTCAGTGCAGGCTCCCGGGGGTGGGGTGTGTGTGTGACTCTGGAGCACGCAGCAAAGCTGCAGCGTTCACCCGCGTGACTGGAACGGCTGTGAGTGGATTTAGCAGCGCTCTTGAGTTATAAGGCAATTTTGCTGCTAAGGACATTTCAGAGTCTGATCCCCCCAAACAGTATTACTTTTCAATGATATTAAAGATTGAATTGCATTGCTACTTGCTATCCTGTTAGGTTAAGATCTTTTTGTCTTTCAAAGCCATTTTTATATTTCTAGCCTTCAAAATACATAAGGCATAGATGAACTTCCTTAAGAAATTTAAAGAATATTTTTAAAAAGTAATCAAATCTTATCTTTTACTATCACTGCACATTAAAGTGCACTGCTCCTGTCACTGCACTTTAATTGATATTTTATATCAATTAAATATTATATGATAACTGTATCAGTGATATTGTTTTAACATATATAATGGATACATATAACACACAAAATGAAATTACAGTGTTATTTATAAAAATAAATGTTAAATTATATACTTTCATTAGAAAAATACTAAAATAAAACTGAAGAAATTGTTAAAGTTAAAATTATATTCCTTCACAAGGGATATTATATTCAGAGGGATTTCTTCTGAACTTAAAAAACATTATAAAAATCATTAGTTTCAGAGTTGTTTTTAACTAATTTTGTCCAATTATGTAATATCTAGGTTTTCTGCTATGAAAAAGTGGGCAAATTAACAACACAGTTTTGCTTTACTTTACTTTCATATCTCAGTTGTTCTGCCAAATTTTGTTATTGATATCTTTAATTTTACATTTTAAATATTTATAATTACGGTATACATTAGGTGCTGCTCATAAATATTTCTGGCTCTGTGCTTTCCAAGCATATGGTAGAATTGTATTTTCTATCTTTGTCTTGTCTCAGGCTGCCATAACAAAATAACGTGAACTGTTGGCTTAAACAACAAACACTGTTTTCTCACGGTTCTGGAGAGTGGAGGTCTGAGATCAGGGAGTCCACACTGCGATCTTCTGGCAAGGGCTCCACTCCCCCTTACCCTGCTGCCTTCTCACTGTGTCCTTACAGGAGGTTTTCGCAGTGTGTGCACATGGAAAGACACAGAAAACTCTCAACCTCTCCTTCTCTCTCCTTTCTCATTGTCTTGTAGGCCACCAGTCCTACTTACGACCTCATTGGGTCTCAATTACCTCCTAAAAGCCTTAGTTCCAAATATATCACATTGGGGTTTAGAGTCTCAGCTTATAAATTGGGAGGGGCGGGGTGTACACAATCAGTTCATTGACACCCCATTGAGCTCTGACCTGTGTGGCTCTCAGTTTTTGGCCATTGTGCTATGAAGCAAAAGGTTGCCGGTTCGATTCCCTGTTAGGGCGTATGACTGGGTTGTAGATTCGGTCTGGGCATGTACATGAAGCAACTGATTGATCTTTCTCTCCCTCTTTTTCTCCCTCCCTTCTACTCTCTCTAAAAATAAATAAGTAAAACCTTAAAAAAAAAAGAGGAAAGAAATCCCCATTGAAATTTAATGTGCCCTCATGACTTCTGGCCCGAAACATGTCAATAGGTATTTTTAAAAACTGTGTGATTCCCTGCTGCTGTAAGTGTGGACACTTACACTGAGATGAAGTTTTTCTTCAGTGGATTCTCTAAGGGACTACCATCGAAAGAACCCCACTTCTGACCTATTTCTCTATGCAGTATATGGAAGAATTAAATGGTATTTATTGTCCTAAGTCATGGAGATATTGTGGCATGTATTAATACAGAATTGCTTTGCTCATCTGAATGCATGTAATGAAGCACACGGTATGACCTGTATCAGTAGTGCCCTTAGGTTTACTTTAAAATTGCATTTATTCAATTTCTATAACCAGTATTTATCAATTACTTTAATCTTATGTTTTAATTCATGACCAGATCATATTCTTTAAAAATTTTAATATTTAGTGTTGTATTATCTCTTTATTGAGCATATCTGTTATCTTTATAAATGTAGGGAATATAATTATTAGGTACATTTTATTTTTATGAACTCTCAAAGCCTCTCCACTCTCTTTTTTCCATTGAGTTCTGGGCCAGAGATGTCTCAGAACAGTCTGATATTTTGTCTTTTATATTTGACATTTTTTTCTGGAAACAAGAATACTTAAATTATTTTTTATTAACAGAGATTATACACTATAGAGAAGTGCCCCAGGTAAATGATGGCATAGTGAATACTCATACATCAAACTTCCAGGTCAAAAAATAAACATTGCCAGGATCATAGTCTGCCCTTCAAGTGACCTGACTTTATGATGATAACTTTCTTGCTTTTCTTTATATTTTATTTCCTCTCTGTGTATACATAAAATATAAATTTATTTTCTAGTTTTAAGAAACTGAAACATATAGATCTCTCTTTCTCTTTCTCCGCATATACACACTGGTGAAAGACCCTGTGAAGACACAGTGAGAAGCTGATGCTGTGTATTCAAAGTTTGAACCATCTCCCCCCCTGTCTTCCTTCCTCTCTTTCTTTCATTATTTCATTCTTTCTTCTTTCATTAAACATTACATTTTTAAAATATTTTATTTATTTATTTTTAGAGAGAAGGTGAGGGAGGGAGAAAGAGAGGGAGAGAAATGTCTATGTATGAGAGAAATGTCAATTGGTTGCTTTACGTACACGCCCGACCAGGGATGGAACTAGCAACCCAGGCATATGCCCTGACCAGGAGTCGAACCAATGACCTCTCACTTTGCAGAATGATGCCCAACCAAATGAGCAACACTGGTCAGGGCTAAACATGACATTTTGAACTCCACTCATCTGTTGCTTATTGCTGTATTTCAGTCAATGCCATTGTCCTATAATATTTCATTGGATTGATATACCCTGTTTGTGCAATTTACTGCAGATACATATTTCAGTTGCTCTCAGTTCAGGCTATTGTCTGCCATAATGTGATTAGCATTCCCATGCATGTGTCCTGATGTAGAAATGCACATATTTTTTTTAGTTTTATATTTTGAATGGAATTGCTTACTTATAGGAATGCATTAAACCAACATTACTGGTTGGTTTAAAATGATAAATCACTTTTCAAGTGTGCTAATTTAAACCCTCACCATTATGGCATGAGAGCTGCTATTACTCTGCATTGCCATCAGTGTTTGTTGTTTTCAGATATATAAAACTTAGCCAATATGATGAGTGTGGATAGATATTTGATTATGTTCTAACCAGCATTTTCCAGATGACTAATGATACTAGCACCACTTATTCTTTGTCAGTGAAGTGTGTTGAAAATGCATTTTATGACACAACATATAATTTTATAATAGAGTACTTGTATATTCTGCAAAACTAGTGGTCAGTGGATTACTTTGTATAACACTGTAAGACATATATTGGATTTAGAATTCTCTTCACCTCCAAAAGTTGTGATATTGTCATTGACATTTGAATAAGAACCCCCAGACAAATAGCTGTATTTTCATTGGTTTTGGGAAGGAATCAAATCTGCTAGCATATAGCTATTATTATTTTCTCTAGGTGGAAATGGGGAAGATTACTAACTAGTATACAGAAAGCTGAAATATTTTCAATCTCAAAGGTAAACAGCTTTAAAATGACATACTGTCATTGATGGCAAGCATTGCATTTGTTTAATAACTATGACTTGACTTCTAGTGTATGCAAGGCCTAGGGCTAAAGAGATGAATAAGGAATGTTGTCAGTACTCAAGAGCTTACAATCTATGTAGGAATATAAGGTAGGCATTTTTAAAAGAGCAGCATATAAATTGTTCAAAAGAGCATAGTGTCACACGGACAGTCTGTGGAAGGGAAATTGGAAGTAGGTAAGTAATTGAAATGGGAAGAGAATCTTCAGCAGGAGTAAGAGAAGTTGCAGCGGTGGAGATGAAGAGGTCTCAGGGGAAGTAAAGTGAATAAATAGACTAGGTGAGGGGTTAATGGGGGTGGGGCAGAGCAAGCCAAATATAGAGAATAGTTAATAATCAGTGTGTGTGTGCGTGTAGTCTTTAATACCATGTAAAGACCTCTGACTATATTCTTCTGCCACCGAGGTACTATCAAAGAATTTTACTATTGTGTCGGTGAGGTGAGAACTGATATTATTGTAAGTTTAACTTGACAATTTTGTACTGGAGAAACTACTGAAGTAGAAAGGTAGAAGGAAGGAAAGTAAAATGGTGTGGTGAGTTTATTAATTATCTGTCAATAGAAAGAAAGAAAAATTATTTGTTAGAAACTTTATGCTGGAAAAATCAGTTACTCTACATGATAATCTGGATGCATGGTAAGATTCAGAGAAAACACTGAAAATCACTCATGGTTTGTTGTCAATTATGTTGGGAGAGTAATGGCACACTCAATCTTGCTATTGTTTTAAAAGAATTTTCAACTACATTTATTGTAAATTATATTTCTGTATGCATTTGGAGACCAGGGAGTAAAAAAAAAAATTAGCCTTAAAACACAAGAGGTACATGGGTAAATATGGAAGCTTACAGTTTGTCTTTTTTTTTTTTTTCTGGAAAACTCTTTTCTGCCAATTTGAATTCTCCAGACAAATACTGCTACTAAAAAAATGTTGTATGTTTTTTATTTATTAGAAGTATAATATGATACTTCACCTTATTATAAGAATAAGGAACATTTTGCCATATAGTTAATATAGCCCAGTTTGAAAAAAAAGTGCAACTACTTAACAATGCTTTTTCTGAAAGACCAGTAGCATATGTATATAAAAAAAAATTCTGTGGATTTTTTAAAAAATCCAAAATAGATTGTATGATAAACATATGGTTTTGGAATATGTACAAATAGAGGTTATTTGTATATACAAATAGAGATTATTATGAGAAAATGGAATATATACAAATAGAGGTTATTTGGCATGTATATATATTTACAATGTGAGGAAGCACCAATTAATAGTGCAAACTGCAATAAATCCTTCAGATGTATTTGAGACTTGACACTGTGATCACAGAAATGGTGGTACAGGGTTTTAAAACATGCCTAATGTTTTCTCTGTAATTAGAATTATGATTGTAGATTTATATGACACATAGATTCCTTATGGATCAACTGTTTCTGAAAGACATTTTCATTATGATGTTAACAAATCAGGTACATTCCTAATTGTCAACTCTTCTAGAAAATAGTAGATTTTTTCTTAAAGAGGAGTAATTCACAGAGTGTTCCCCCACATTTACTATATTTAGTGCCTTGAAAATTTTCTTTTCTCTCTGACCTTTACAAGAGCACACATTTAAAGTATTAAATAGTGAATGTCAGAGTGCTTTTCTGGCGGCACAAAGAGCACACTCATAGTATAGTTGTTACAAAACTCACATGCATTTATATAGTTCTGTCCTAGGAAATGAAAGGTTAAACATGCTTTTTATAATGCAAAAGCCAAATAGTGACAAATGGAAGGGCATGTGTTTTAACCTCTTTTTATTATCTTTAATGTTCAAGAAATACTACAGTGAATAAAATGTTTTAAATAGAAAAATTATATTCAAAAGATTATGACAGGTTGTCATGACATCTTTCTTCCCAGTAGCACAGAAACAAACTTGGAAATTATTCTAACAGTTAAGACCAGCACAATGGAATTTTAATTATAGGGCAGTAGGCTAAATGCAATAATCTCAGTCAGTCAATTTCACAGTTAACAAATGGAATCCCTGCTGGTAGGCACATATACTATATATCTACTGAATACATCCCATGCATTTCAATATTCAGACTCTCTCATCCATTTGTAGCACGTAGTAGGTGAATTCTTTCTTTCAACACTGAAATTTTTCAATTCTACCTAATTACTTTCAGATTAAGATACTCAGAAATTTTCTACTCAAATAAATATTATAGTAGCCTTTTTTCTTTTCACCTCTAAAGAAAAGCTCCCTTTGGAAGTGGTATTTTCTAAAGACAGAAAAGTGTCGACTGTGGCTCAGTGTTTCTGATGGGTGGAGACTTTAGCAATGAATGGTTGACAGGCTTTAGGATATCAGTTTGGGAAATAGGTTTCTAGGGTGTTTGTAAAGAGTATGCAGAATCAGTGGATTACTATGAAACTAGATCTGAGTTATTGGTGGTTCCTCTGGGCTATCTGAGGCTACGAAGGATGAAAATTGTCTAGTTTGTTAAAAACAGGGGTATCTAAACAAGGTGAATGATTCAAAAATGTTAAAATAAGCAGAAAACGGCAGATTAGTTAAAGTGACAGAAGTCTCCGCTTTCCCAGGTCAGCGAGTTTCAGATGCATGTGTGATTAAAATTCCTCATGCTGAAGTTGCTCTCAGACATCATAGTGCTACTCTAATTCAACTTGAATTCAGATATATACACATGTAAAATGCTTGCTAGGTTTCAAAATTTAGTACAAAAGAAAAAATGGGAAAACTTAATAATTTTTCAATTGATTATACATTAATGTGTGAATATTAATTTCATATATTTATTTTTGCCTTTTAAATATGCCATTAGACAATTGAAAATTATATATGTGGCTCACATTATTTTAAGTTAATGTGTCCCTGTGGTCTTGAATAATTATTTTTGTTTTTGGTAATAATTTGTGATCCCCGAGGAGCTTGCTGAGGTTTTCCCAGTAATGACCATGACTTCCAAGGGTTCGGAAGCCTGATTTATGGAGATCACATTCTTCTTCTATAAATAATTCACACTTCTCTTTCCTTTGGGAGGGTTCCACTTAAGTTTTTTAGGGATCTTCATGTCTATAAAATAAGTAGTTAATCCAAAAAACCTGCAATACAACAAAAGATTCCATCCAAATGCTAAATGTTGACATGAATTGTTAGTTTTAAACATTTGAGACCAGTTCAGTTGTAGCCTTCTCTTTTACTAAATGTTTTCATATAAATTGAAATATATTGAAGCTGTCCAGTGTCATGGTGACATTTGTGAATGAGATTTTATAACGAAACAATTTGCTTACTGCTCTATTTTTTCTAAAAACTGTCTGTAATCACAATCTGTTTTGACTGAGAATTCTGTAAATGCTGCATAGTGTTAAATACTCTTCCGTATTATACATGTGGTGATGGCCAGAGCAAAGTGGGGTACAGGGGCTGGATGGAGGCAGTCAATGACAAGGGATGGGGATATCTGTAATAGTGTCAATAATAAAAATAAAGAAAAAATAAATATACATTTTTAAGTATTTGAAAAACCCCTTTGTGTTGGTGATCTGTGTTATCAAGCAGACTAGAAATGTAAAAGAAAATGTTGAAAAAATGAGGACAAATTCAGTAAAAGTATCCTCTTTTCAGCACTAATATAAGTCTATGGTCTTACATCAAATTTATGAAAATTAAATATAATTTTATAAATATATTAATGTGTTTTTATATTTTATTTTTGTGCCTAAAAACTTTGAAAGGCAAGAAAATATTAAGTCACTCAAGTGTTTTTCTTTATTTGACTCATCTTTCTATAGGCTCACTTTCATATTTTTCACTAGTACAGGTTTATATATTTTTTTCTGACACTTTAATATATATTAAATACACTTTTGAGTATGTAATGCTCTCCATCATGTAATTTTACTAAGTGCAGAGAACTAGACATAAGTATTTAATCCATAAAATTCAAATAAAATGTATATAATATCTTTCACATATCTCTTATAGTCGTCCTATGGCTTGAGAATTAAGCACAATGTCTCTATTATTATGGGAGATTAAATAAACAGAGAAGTATGTATGCAACTTTTACATGTATTTTGTCATTTGATCTCCATTTTTTTTCAATACAATGGCCAAATGGAATGACAGTAATGAGTGTTTGAATATCATGGACTCTGAGTAATCACATGAATACATACTAAATTATTCAGTTCGAAGTGTAAATGTCCAACCCACATCTTCTACACAAATATGAGAGTTCATATAAACATTTTCGGAGAGAGTTCCAGAGAAACTTCTGTTTTTTACATTACTACTTTACATATTTTTTAAGTAAGGTAATAGGACTAAATGTTTGGATTAATATAGAATATGAGAATTACTTTTGGTAATTCAATAGTTAAATCAAAATATTAGATATTTTTATTACACTAAGTTTATTTCAGCATACTTTATCTTCATTTATTTTCTTATCCTCAGCTGCTAAATAAAATTTCTATATTATGTGTATGTAACATTAATAATCTTTATGTTTCTATAGCAACTACCAATGACTAACATTTTCAAGTAAAAATATAACCATATGTACAATGAATTTAGGAAACATGTAGGTTACTGTTCCTTCATATGTTGGAACAGTTTGGATGAATAAAACTAGGAGAGTTTATGCATAATTTACTGAAAACAAAATTGATTGTTTATCAAGTGTAATTTGTGCATATGTGCTTTACTTCATAATCTTTCACATGAGTACAAACAGTATATAAATGCTCAATCTATGGAAATATTTATATAAGAATGTATGTGCTTGTTTATTTATCATTAATTAATGGAAGTCACATACTTATATTGTTATTTAATGGAGAGCAATATGAATAAGATATTGAAATGTTTTAAGCATTTTAAAATGGCCAAGTGCTGGTAACAGCTAAGTGCCCATCAGTAAATGCATGGATCAAAAACTGTGGTACATTTACACAATGGAATACTACACAGCAGAAAGAAAGAAGGAACTCACCTTTTGCAACAGCATGGATGAAACTGGAGAGTATTATGCTAAGCGAAATAAGCCAGTTGGTGAAAGACAAATGCCATATGATCTCACCTGTAAGAGTAATCTGAGAAAGAAAACAAAGTAATGAACAAACTAGAACCACAGATTTGGAAACATGGAACAGACAGACAGTGACCAGAAGGGAGGGGGCAAGGAGGCAATCGTGAATATACAAAGAACATGTATGAATCACCCACAGTGATAAAAGTTGAAAAGCTTCTATTCTACTATAAAATGGAAATATAAGATGCCATTTTTTAAAGTTAAACTGGTTAAAATAGTCAAATTGTCTGGATGGGTGGTATATGTGGCTATATGATATCCATTTATTATTCCATATAAAATGTAAATATAGCATTCTTTACAAGGTATCTACACAAGTCTATCAACTAAAATAAAAATGAAAACAATCTATTTTATAATCAAAGTAGAATATATCTCATCTTTTTGGTTTCAGATAGACATGAAAAGTTTTCTTTAGAGAAAGGCCTGATACAAAACCCTCTTATTTTTTCTTATATGTTCAATGACTTACTTATTATCTAATCTCCATTGTTTTATTGATTTAAAAGTTAATTGGGACTTAAATTTATGACTTTTACATGTTCTTTATGAAGTCATAAAGAAAAGAAGTAGTATGTGCTTTTCTTTCTTGAAAGTATGGAACTTGATTAGGGAAGCCTTCTTGTTTTTACTTTTTAAGATTTTGTTTATTTATTTTTAGAGAGGAAGGGAGGAAGAAAGAGAGGGAGAGAAACATCAATATGTGGTTGCCTCTTATATATCCCTACTGGGGACCTGGCCCACAACCCAGGCTCATGCCCTGACTGAGAATCAAACCTGCGACCCTTTATTCACAGGCTGGCACTCAACCACCAAGCCACACCAGCCAGGGTGGTAAGCCTTGTATTTCTTAAGATATGCACAACGCAATATAAATAACCAAATCTTATATACTCTGTAGATGAAACAAATGTTCTTTGGTATGACATGAAGCAGTTCCTTTGAAAATGACCACAAGGGTGAAGTTTGACATGAAACGATGTGTTATGAACTTTATAGCTTTTGTAGTAATGAGCCAAGATTAAAGATGAGAGAATCTTAAAAGCAGCAAAAGGAGAGAGTTACCTACAAAGGAGTTCCCATAAGACTATCAGCTGATTTCTCAAAAGAAAAATTCTAGGTAAGAAAGGGCTGGAGAGAATTATTCAAAGTCATGCAAGGCAAGGACCTACATTCAAGCTTACTGTATCCAGCAAAGCTATCCTTCAGAATGGAAGGGCAAATAAAGTGCTTCCCAGATAAGGTCAAATTAAAGGACTTCATTATTACCAAGTCCTTATTATATGAAATGTTAAAGGGACTTATCTAAGAAAACATATATCAAAACTACGAACAGTAAAGTGACAGCAAACTTACAACTATCAAGTGAACCTAAAAAACAAAAACAAACTAAGCAAACAACTAATACAGGAACAGAATCTGAGAAATTGAGATCACATGGAGGGTTATCAGTGGGCAGGGGAAATGGGAAGAATGGGGGGAAAAGTACAAGGAAGAAGAAGCATAAATGGACAGTACAAAATAGGCTGAGGGAGATTAAAAATGGTATAGGAAATGGAGAAGCCAAAGAACTCACATACATGATCCTTGGACATGAACTAAATGGGGGAGTGCTGAAGGAAGAGGGTATGCAGGGCAGAGGGGGATATAGGGGAGAAAAAAAACATGGGACAACTGTAATAGCATAATCAATAAAATATACTTAAAATAATAAATGTTTTAAAAAAGAAATATAGTGAGGAGATAATTCAACCTCCACTAGAATGCCTTTGTAGTTCTTTAAAAATATAATGAGGGAGGTAGAAGATGGTAAAGGGGTTATAAATGGTGATGGAAGGAGTCTTGATTTGGGATGGTAAGCACACAATTCAATATATAGGTGATGTATTAAGAATTGGACAGCTGAAACCTATATAATTTTATTAGCCAATAATACTCCAATAAATTCAATAAAAATAAAAAAAACTATCCCCATTATTCTTTATATTGGAGGGCATCCCTGCCCCACAACTTTTTCCCATCTCCAAAATTAAAAGAAAACATAACAAGTAGGTTTATTCCCTCTTAGGAAGAAGCAATCTTAAGTTGCTCACACGCACTTGTTTTGTTTTACTTTGTTGTATATAACCATGTAAAATATAATTATAATAGGCAACATTAAACAGGTAAATTAGATTTTAAATGTTTATGTGTCTAATCCATATACTACCAAAACTGAATAACAGCAACTTACCAACGTTCACACAGTGAATCATGGCAGAACTAGGAGTCAAATCTCCATATTTCCACTTATCAGAACTTAATGTAATAACAATAATAATAGCTATTATTACTTACATTTGGAGTATAACTACTTTAAAAGGAATTCCATTTTTTATTCAAGTCTAGTCTCCCTTCACTGACCGCACATTCAATAAATGCATATTGCCCTGAGTTACAAAGGCAGTAGTGCTTACTTGGAAGGTAATTTGGTGACGTGATTACAACCACATTCAGATGCCATCAAGTATGACATCAGGAAAAATGAGAACATACAGAATAGTTTCACTGGTATTCAAATGTTTACTCCTGCAAAAAAAGTTTGAGTTCTATGAAGAAGGAATTCGATGGCATGGCCCTCTATAACAGGTGATAAGAACACGTTTGCAGCAAGCAAAGATTTACAGCCAAGGAAAGGCAGAACAGAGACTGCATGACCTGTGGGTGCTCATTAAAACCTACTGCTTGCTTGATTGACCTGAAAAATGCTGGGATTCTTGATGTAAGTGTTGAGTTCTAGTAGGGGTTGCTGTTACTGGGTTTAGCCAGTTCATATGCTAATGGAAAAATAGGATCCTGTTGTTAATTTTATTCAATAAATTTTTTTGTGTGGAGTAGGGTAAACACCTTTGAAATGGTCATGCTTTCTGAAATGAACAATTTGAAAAAAACAACAAGACAAAAAAAAGCCAGTGACAACAAGAAGAAGGGCAGGCCTTCTAACACCATACAAACATCTTGGTTCCCCACCATGAGAAGTGGTATTTAAGACCACCTTTTCCTTTAAAAGTCATGGATGGTTCTCTGGTGTTTTTTAGTGAGTATTGACTAACTTCTATGATTCAATACCTACCTCTTATCTTGTCAATTTATATTTTGCTAGAAGATATTTCTTATAGATTTTATAAAATGTATGGTCTGTTAATGTAAGAAATGTTCAAACCTGAGCCAAACTAACAACAAATGCCGGGAGCGGACTCAAATGCTCTAAAGAATAACAGTTGTGTAGCTTCTTTTTTTTTTTGCATTTGAGATTAAGGAGGAAATGTGAATCAAAGTGGGAATGGATTGCAGGATAGTTAACAAGATTATGTACCTTTTTTAGGGTTATTATACCCTATTGGAGTCTTACTTCTGGCATCTCAAAGGTGTGTTAACCTAGATGTACAAGAACAATGAACAGAGCTATCTTAAAACTTTTCACTAAAGAAGTTGTCTGCCTGGAGTTGACCATCCACCATGACCTCCCCAGCTCAGATGTCCAAGATGGCACACTTTGTTCCCTTTCAACTGTTTTTCTTATATTTTAAGAAAATATATTTAATCATGTAATTCTCTCATTCTGTTTTATTTTGTTCTTTCTATTCCAATTTAAGTGTAACACATAGGTCAATTATTTTCATTCTTTTTGTTGTAGATATTCAAAGAAAATCTGTAAAGTGTTACCCAGGTAGAATTTTATTGTTATAGTATTTAGGTTTTGATATTCTTTGTGTTAATTATTTTATGCTTTAAAATTTTAGAAGTTCTTTCCCCCACTTTAGCAGAGAGATAATTTTTAATTTTTCTCTTCAATTTAGGTTTTATTTATTTTTTTATTATTTTATTCTTCCTTGTTTTTAGTTTTATTGGAAAACTATGGCTAAATGTACATATGACATATAATCACTTAATCCTCACTTTATGTAAAACTTATATGGGATATTTTTAAAGATACTACATTTTTATTAAAATAAAGTAATACAACACTTTCTCATAGCTGAAATAGAATATATTTTAAGAATATTAAAGGGAACAGCTGGTTTGCACATATTCACATGCAGTAAAACAAATAAAAATTACCCACCTTTTACCAGTATTTTTGTAACCCTGCCTACTGCTTATGCCAAATTTATAGAAAATTGTTTCTTTCCAGAAATGGCTAAACAAGGGACAGAATGGAGTAATAGACACTCGGGTAGTAATTGTTCCTAAAAACATACAAATAGAAAGAACAAAGAAAGAAATAAAAATCCAATGAAACAACATATTTGAGACGGTAATAAGAGGGAGATAAGAAAGAAGACTAGCAAGTTTCCCTGTTGGAGATCCATCACAATGGATTTCATATTCCTCATATCCCAACTTCCAAAGGTTTTACTGTGCCCTTGGGCCTGTCTCTTAGCCTCCTTCCCTGCTTCTTTTCTACTCTGGTCATTTATTTGCAGAACCAGATATCATAATTATTACCTTCTCTGTTTGCCTTACTACAAGTTAACGTAACTATAACCCTTTACCAGGATTTTGAATTCTCTGACCTCACTTTCATTAGTGAGCTCTCTTTGCCACTAGTTTAAATCAAGGCACTGTTGCCAATTTCACAATTAACACTCTCTGCAACAGTATTTAAAACTTATCATATATAACAATTTGTCATGTGAATATGTTAACGGTACATAATTTCTATGAAAATTAGAAGATTTTTAGTTTTAGAGTAAGGTAAAAGAGAATCAAGATTAGATAGAAAATAAATTCTCTGACAGTAAAACTTTCTTAAGTTTTAAAGGGGGAAAGTTAATTACCTTCCCTGAAGGTTTTCAAAAAAATGATACCTTTTAATTTTTCTGAGATATTTTATGTAGAGTCAAGCCTAGAGGCAGGGAAGTGGATGACGATTTTCTTGATCCATAATTTTATGAGATTAAAAAAGTTTTTTTTTATACAAGAAGTGCTACTTTTTCAGAGTTAAAGTCTGTTACCAGGTTCTATAACATAATGAATTTCATAGGGCTTTTCTGAGAATTAAGAGAATCGACTCTTGTGTTTGGCACAGCAACTTTTGCGTAGTATATACTCAGTAAATGTAATATATTATTACCCCTGCTTTTTAAAAATGTATATACTTACAAAAATAAAAATACAATATATACTTACATTAAATTCCTAAATTCAATTGTGTTTAAACAACGAGAGACACTAAAAATTTTTATGATGCTTTTCCTTCTGCTGATGTATTGCACTATGTAAAATTGGGAATGTTGGGAGAAATTTTGATCATGCAAAGAGGTAAATAATAAAGCTGTTGGCTAAACTCTGTTTGGGGGAAGTGGTGGAATCCTTCTTCATTATTTCCCCTAATGAAAATTTCTAATTTTAGTTTCTATGCTGATGATTACAAAGGAACATTTTCTAATGTAACTCTGGAAAAAATTCATTGCAATGGAGAATTGAATTTATTTTTGCTATAGAAAAATTGTGAGTATTCAAAATTGAAGAATCAACTTCATACATTTACTATAAGCTTATTTTATGATGCATAATATAAGGTGAAGAATAGTTAAATGACTCATCAAATATCATGTAGTAAGTTCTGAAAACTCGGTATAAAAAGTCCAAATCTCTTCTTTCCAATATAAGATTAGATCTGCTAATGAAGTGAATGCAGAAAAAGCATTATTAAATGGACGATTAACAGGTTCAAAGATGGACCCTTCTATCTCATAGTGTGCCCTATACCAGGGTGACAAAATACAACTGTAGTGCATCATGTGTACTCACACACATGCATCCCATATACATGCATGAAAACACATGTTGCATATATGCCCAAAAGTATTTATATGGCTATAGTCACATTAAACATGCAACACACAATAACACACATATTTGAACTAAATATTCAGAACTTTTCAAAGAATATGCAACAATCTGTAATACTACTCAATGGCAAACATCTTGCTGAACAGTGTACCAAAATGGAGTTTTGCTAAAAAGCTAATTGGCTCTTTATGGTATAAAAGGTTATTTCCCTTTAATTAAAACATACAAAATATCCAGTTCTTGTATTTACATACCAATAGATTGGCTAGAACTCAAATTCAGAACTACTTTAATTCTATTCTAGTAATCTATCACTTCATGTTGGATAGTAAGCCATAACATCACTTAATAAACATGTTGTTCAACTGCAAAATAAGCACAAACTATTTAACTTTGCTTTTTATTACTGCCCACTATGTTAATCAAGCTAGGAAGTAGTAATTCAGGGCTTCAGGGAAAAAGAAAACAAAAACATTATAGCATATGAGAAGTTCCATTTAATTAGATGAAATGAGAATGTATATATGCATGTATTGGTTTGTTCATTAAATTATTTCTGTATATAGCAGGAGTTTCCCATATATATACACTTCTTTTTCACTGAAAAGTTTTCTTTTTAAGTATATTATTTAATAGAAAACAATCTTTATGTAGTAAATGGACTGTTAAGTTTTTATTGTTAGATCTTGTTTAGCTAATGGGTTGTCTTCAAAAACACAGTTTATCCGTAGTGCTGATTGAAATGCTCTAAATGATATAAATGGTTACAAATGATACAAATGATAGAAAAGGGGAAATCTCAGACAGAAGCATTGTCTAACAGCAGATGATTCGAAATCTTTCTATTGCTAGAGAGCAGGTATTTTCCTACATTTCGTGCAATTGCATCTCAGGTTATTTTGGCTTGAAAACAACATCTGTGTATGAATCAATAAGCAAATCACAAGGAAAAAATCTAGAACACACAAGTATACCCATTCTTGTCAAAGATGAAATGTAGTTATCACTGCAAAAGAAAATAATTCTACTTCAAGAGACTATGTCTCTCTCTCTCTCTCTCTCTAATCTATCATCTTTATCTTTCTATCTCTCTATATAAATTGTGTCAAGTGCTATATTTGATATAAATAAAAATCACTGTTCTTCAAACATTGAGTGGCATATACTCAAAATAATAGTGTGGTCTCAGTAGTTTTCTTGTAATTTTATATACTTTTATAATGGAGTGCTGTTCTGTTAAATAATTTTGACTTGGATCTTCCCATTTGCATTTGTTTACTTAACTTCAGGAGGAATATTGAACATCTGATCCTGGATGACACTAATAAACTAATAATTATAGAAGTTTTACAAAAAAGCTATCAAAACTGGATTATATAAATGAATGAAAGGATTATGTCTATCTGAGCTGTCTCTTCATCATGGTATAATAAAATATCTACAGCAAATAGTAAATATTGAATGTTAATTTTAAAATACTTTTAACAAAGGTGCATTGTTGAATTACATCAAACAACACAATGGGTTTGCAAGAACATTTTATTTTTCATTTAGGCTTTTTACTTAGTAAAGCCCAACGAGAATATTTATAGCGTAGAAAACATTAATGAACAATTTTGATGCATAAGGGAATATGAACACTACAACAGTAAAATAATGAAGTAGTAGGGTTGACTTTTCTCAGCCAGTAGCATTACAATTCATAAGCAATGATATGGATTTTCCAATAGATAAATTATTCTAAATGTGAAAAATATTGGATTAGCTAATAAGCTTATTTGTTTTTTCCTGTAAGATGGCTCTAGTAGTGTTTAGTTGTCTTTAGCATTTATTCAAAACAATTTTGTTAGATTATATTATGACAGATGTCATATCAGCATGCATTTAAAAAATCAAAATTGTTGCATTTTATATAGCCAATTTAACATTGAAAATGGAAGAAAATAAGCAACATTTTCAGTATATTTTGCTTTATTATTTCAAGAAAGGTAAAACGCAGCTGACATGCAAAAGATTTGTGCAATATGTGGGGAAGGTGCTGTGACTGACTGAACATGTTCAAGTGGTTTGTGATGTTTCGTGCTGGAGATTTCTCACTGGACGATGCTCCACAGTCAGGTAGACCAGTTGAAGTTGATGGCAATCAAATTGAGACATTAATTGCAACATACTCAATGTTATACCATGCAGGAAATAGCTAACATACTCAAAATATCCAAATCAATAAAGTTATTGCTAAAAATGAAAAATGTGTCTTTTATTTTACAAAAAAGAAACCTAAGTGGACTTTTTAGCCAACTCAATATATGGGTATAAATTTATTTTAAAATCTATAGTTATTCAAGCATCTGGAAGAAATGATCGTAAGTATATGGTATACATTCTTAACTATTTTATTTTTCTTGCACTTAGTCACTGGATGTTTTACATTTATTTATGTTGACTTATTTTAACAAATGCACAAGTTTGCTGCACTCCGCGGAAACATACATAAATTGTTACATCTTAAAAGTATCCTGCTTTCACTCTTAAAGATAGATATAAATAATCAAATTTTTATTAGTGTTTCACTGTTATGTGGTACCCAAAATGCAGTGTACTGCTGCAGTATAGTTTGAAAAGTGAACAGATGGGGTTCTATTTTTAGCTCACATTAGCACACCCCATCAAACACTCATTTGCCTGATATACCAGTGTGATATAGCTTACAACTTTAAGGAATAGCTTTGCCAGTCATCTAAAATTCAAATAATATAAGACAAATATGGACTAAATATTCAATTAAAACTGATGACCACTGAGTTGCTAAAGCTATTTATTGTGAACAAATGGTAAGAGGAAAACTTCATTTATATAGCTGGAATATATCCAATTCTAAAAATATAAAAGCAGCAGAACTTCTTAATTTGGAATTTTTAAAGGAAGATTTACAATGGGAAAAGGGGAAAAATTAAGGGTATATAGATAACTGTTGAAATAAATTAATGAAGCAATATTCTATATTTCAAGATTGCAAAATTCTATTTCTACTTTGCTTGAGGTATAATTTCTAATGCAAAATCATCAATCCATTTAAAACTATTTGAAATGTTTCTTTAATACAAATAGCTATTAATAAAGTGTTTTTTGTCCAGCAATATTTATACATTATGTTTAACATTTGTCCTTACATTTTAAATGGTACTTTAAATGTATACTCACACTTATTATTTCAACTTTCTAAGAAAATTAATTTTATTCCTCACTAAGTACTTCAGTTATTGAGCCAATCTCTTATTTGGGTCCCTGGAGTAAGGGAGTTATAACTAAATTTTAAATATCAGTTTATTTTTAGGAGATATTTACATGAATTTATTTGAGAGGATGTGATTCTTTCATATAACTCTTAACAATTATTTGAAGTTTTTTGCTGTATTTCTCCAGAAATTGTTGCCTAATCTCTCACATGTTTATTTAAAAGGAATTAATTGGCATCTTTTGCCTTAATGGTTCTGAGCGCTGCTCCGTGAGCATCTAGCTCCAGTCTGAGCACCTCAGCCCCATGAAGTTGCCCCAAGCAAGTGGAAATGAATCGTTGTGCAGCAAGTAAAAATATCTCCCCACCTTATTATGTATAACATGCAGATATATGGAAATATAAAAATAGATATATCTATGATATTAACATTTCATGGCGCAGGGGCAATTAGGGAAAAACTCCAAAATTGCTACTTATGGAGGTGATAGTGAAAAAACAAGATTTAGAAATGTTTCTCTGGTCTTCCTTTTCCCCCGCTTTTGAAATGTAGATACATTTTACACGTATTGATTTAATTACAGATTAAATGGGTCTGGCAAATGTACACACCCAACACAAGAAAAAAAAATATTTTCTGATTGTGTGTAACAACTTCTGTCAGTCCATTTCTAGGCAATATGTTTATTTGTATTTTTGGGTATGCTTATTTAATTTCTATTACTGTAGATTAATTTGCCTGTTCCTGAGCTTTAGATAAGGGAAATCATACACTTAATCTTTTCACACAGTTTCTGTGAAAATTGTATGTTACCAACATGATATGTTTTGCTTATCCTTTTTTCGGCTGATGAACACCCAAGTTTTTTTTTCCCTGTTTCAGCCTAATAATAAAGCTTTTATGAACATACTGTATAAAAAGTCTTTTTGTAGAAAGAAATGTTTTCATTTGTCCTGGGGTATACCAGGATGAGTGTGAGCTTTCTGGGTTATAGGCTTTATGTATGTTTAACCTCATGAGAAACTATTAAGGGGATTTTCAAAAATGTTACAAATTCTAGTTAAAAGTTCTACTTGCTCCGCATCCTTGGCAACACTTGGTATTCTGCTCTTTTTTAATTGTATGCGTTCTGCTGGGCATCTCACTGTGGCCCAGCCAGCACATCCTTTCTTCATTTGAAATTTTAATAAAAATTGTTCATCGTAGATTTTTATATTGATTTTTTAATGTTGCTTTAAAATATGATCACAGCTTTTTGTTACTTTCTTAATTTTCTTTTTCTGGAGGAGTGCTTCTCCTCCTACTAGCCTTGGATCTTTAATTTGCATTTTCTTGACTGATGAAAATTTTTGCATGTGCTTACATCTTACTCTTAAAAAACATTGATCTAAATGGCAGGAGCCCTATTCCTAAGTTCCAGTTATGTATTGTGACTTAACAATCTTCTGAATAACACGGTAATGTCAAGTATTTCCTGCTCCTTTGTATTTCCCATTGTTCAGGTGCGAAATCTAAGAAGGTTTTCTCACATCTGATGTTACCTTCAAAGTGAATTTTTAGTTTATTTGTTTATCAACTTTTTTCCTCTTTCAGTTTTCCCTTGTTGGGTAGGAGACACTGTTTTAAGGCTGTTTAGAAGGAAAAGCAAGAAACACGTAACCTATGCATTTTGATCCCAGTCACCTCCTTGTGAGATCAAACCAAGCTCGCCAGAAGCTGTAGAGCTAACTGCCCTGGGAGAGACACTACAGTGTGGTTGGTGACTGTGTGGCGAGCTGGCTAACTCATGGATTCAGTATAAAGGATCTCAAATGCCTACAGAAGTCAATGAAACTGCAGTCTAGGGGAGGGGGAGTGTTTTGGATTTCATAGACTGACTTAATTATTTTTACTTTCATTTGGCTGTGAAGCAAAGTGGAGTGAAGTGTAGTGTGTGTGTGTGTGTGTGTGTGTGTGTGTGTGTGTGTGTGCTGTGTTACAGTACAGCAACAACAAAACTCAAACCAAGGAGAGAAATGATTGGGTGACATTAAATTACAGAACAAAAGAAAAATACTATAAAATATTAATAAAATAAGTCATAGGCCTTATCCAAGTTATACACTGGTTCATGTTTATATAAACATCAAATTAGTGTTGAATTAGGGGAGTTTTAAGTAGAAACAAGTTAAAATCAAATACATAAGAATCTGGAATAAAGTAATTTCAGAGGAAAAAATCTCATCAAAAGAATGAGACAAATGCTACATACTAGCTTATTTATTTTCTCCCTTCAGGCATATGCTCCCAGTATTAATGCCTAGACTTATATGGTCAGGAAAATGGTACACAATTGTTTTTTTCTTCCATGTTGCACATGGTTGATTAGGAAATAAATTACATAAGCTACAAAGAATCAGGAAAGTTTATATTAATATATTTCATCTCTGACTTCCACCTGCAAATCTGAGAAATAAACCATCCATTACAACACTTTTTTCCTTAACGACTTTCAGTTTTGCATAATTGTATGGATTCAAAAGAAATAATTAGGGATATTCTATTGTAATACAAAGATGCTGATTACATTTGTAACTTAATTTAGTGAAGTTAAATTTGAACAAAGGTTTGTTCATTATATACACAATAAAATAATCCAACCGGTGAATCAAATTGCAGAGGTAGCAGTATTGTGTCCTAAGGATTGTCTCTCCCTTTTCCAGTGAATTATCATCAGATGCTACTATGTGAGAATTTTTCATAGTTGGGGATATGTAAAAAAAATCTTTAAATCCCACTGTTATTGCAATGGTACTATATTCACCTCTCAGAACCATCAATCTTAACTTTTCTAATTCATTACTCAAAATTTCAGAGTCAATACTACTTATGTTTTACACTAAAAAGTAACTGTTAAATGATTGATCATTCCTTCAGTGATAGTTCTTTAAAATAAAAATAAGAAAGTAAAGTATCCTTAGTTATTGACTACTTGTCTCTGAAGAATACTCTGCCATACAACTGCACAAGTATAAATTGCAGCTCTACTCTATGCCTCTGAATGTTCATCAATCACTTGAAAGTGATTGACCATCAATGTCAGCTGAAATTTTACAATTGACAATATATGGGGTAATGTTTTTTCCTGGAAAAAAGTTAATGTTTTTCAAAATACTAATGTTCCACTCAGCATCAGATGCAAACTTAAAAAATAGATCATACAACAAAGTGTAATCTTTAAAGCTTTAAATTTTTTAGAAGAAAACAAGAAAAAATGTTTGTGCTCTTGGTTAGGCAACGATTTTTAAGATATAGCACCCAAAGCATAATCAATTAAAATTAAAAATTGTACTTCATCAAAATAAAGCACTTCTGTTCTTCAAAAGACACTATGAAGAGTGAAAAAAGTAAAACTACCAGTTAGAAAAATGTTTTAAAATTATATTTCTGATAAAAGTTTTCTATCTAGAATGCATAAAGAACTATCAAAATTCAATAAATAGTAAATAAACTAATTAAAAATAAGCAAAAGTTTCACACAGATGTGACCAAGTAATATAGAAGATGGCATATAAGCACATGAAAAGATGCTTAACATCACTAACATTTGTAGAATTCAAATTAATATTATCATAAAATATGACTAAAACTAGGATGGCTAAATTTTAAGAGAAACAAAATAAAAATACATAATACAGAGTTTTGGCAAGGGTATAAAACAATTGAAGTCTCACACTTTCATGGAATGAAAAAGGACAGTCATTTTATTTATTTACTTTTTAATTCTTGTTTATTCTATTACAATTGTCTCAACTTTTTTCCCTTTGCCCTCCCCCCTCCAGCTCACCCCTGCTCCCACAGTCCGTCCACAACCATTGTCCATGTCCATGGGTCATTCATACATGTTCTTTGACTACTCCCGTCCCCTTCTTTCCACCACTTTCCCCCTCCCTTTCCTCTGGCGGCTGTCAGTCTGTTCCCTGTTTCCATGTCTCTGGTTCTGTTTTGCTCATTTGTTTATTTTGTTCATTAGATTCCACTTACAGGTGAGATAATTTGGAATTTGTATCTCACTTATTTCACTTAGCATAATTGTCTCTAGTTTCATCTATGCTCTCACAAAGGGTAGGAATTCCTTCCTCATTCTTTCCATTTTGTAAATGGGAGCTGCTTTTTAATCCATTCATCTACTGATGAGCAATTTGGGTGTTTCCAAAACTTGGCTATTGTAAATGGTGCTGCTGTGAACACAGGATGCATAAATTCTTTTGAATTGCTGTTTCGGGCTTGGTAGGGTATATTCCCAGCAGTGAAATCTCTAAGTCAAAAAAAGACAGTTATTTTAATTACAATAATAAAATAAGTAATGTTGTACTATATTTCTTAAGAAGTTATATAGTTCATAAATCTTCAGATGGTAAATGTATGCTAAATATCCAATACTTTGAGCCAAAAAAATTACCTTTCTATTTTATCATGGGAAAATCAATTTTTCCTCAATTATTCTTAGTGATCATTGAACCAATTTCTAGGTGCACTTAGTTATCCATCAGCCCATGTTAGCCAGCCACCTTGGCAGATGCCTAGATTCGGATGGTTCTCCAACAGCCATGATACTTGCTGAGGTAGCAGAGATGTGGGAGCCTCGCTGGGGATTAGAAAATGAAGGTTCTCTATTAAGCACAGAGACCCTTGGCATAGATCATGAAACATTCTGTTAGAGTATTTATCTAACACATGAAAGTGTGTGTTTGTATATGTGTATATGTACTTCACTGATCTTTTATTATGGCTCAGATACTTACTGCCTTCAATCTTGGACAGAATGTCTCCTTTGATATACCGTCATTTCTGTTTATCACTATTTTCAAATGTCTTCTTTCTAGTTCCCTCTGTTCTCTTTAGAATTGCTGCTGGATTGTGGAGGCTATGGACCTAGCCTGTGAATTTCTAAAATATCCTTTAATAATTTGTATATATTTATATGCCCTGATTTCTAGGAGAATTCCTCAGTTAGATCCTTATGTTCACTAATTTAATCTTAGAGGCATGTTTTTAACTATGATTTTAGCTTTTTTTCTTTGTAAATTTTGGCAATTATGTTTCTAATTTCCAACACCTCAAATTATTTCCTTTTTATATAACAGCATTTGGGGGGAAATTCAATTTCTATAGCTATGTCTTCTCTACAATTTTAAATTATTCTTCACTATCTTCTATTTGTTCTTCAGTATTTTGTTTTCAGGTGGATTTGATGCCCTTTTTCAGTAGTTGGATTCTCTTAAATTTGTTTGATCTTTGATTATTTTCTATTAGCATTTCTATTTTAAGACATAAAATAAAGGTTAGCTGTAACTTAGTGCATTTCCTTAGCCAAAATAAGCATCTCTTGTCTCTGGCAGCAAATGCTAGTTTTTGTTCAGAGGAGATCTGCCTCTGAATATAGGGGTGACGGCAGGCATGTGGGAGCATGGAGGATGGTAGTGATGATTCTTGGCAGGGATTAATGTGGGGTGAGCTATGTACTGTGAGGATACACAGTGTTCTCACCACTTGTTTGTTTTCTGGGTATGGTGACAATGTATTCATTCTTCAGGTGAGCTGTAAATTGCCAGGGATCGTTCTTTATTTTGATCAAAAGCACATTTGGAGGGTTTTATTTGTTTGTTTCTGTGCTTACACCACATAAATGTGATGTTTGATTTGGGGTGTAAATATCAGAGTTAATTGTTATGAATATGGAAAAATAATCCGGCTAATATTTATATTAATTGTCAAAACAGTAATCATATTCATTTGTCTTCCATTGCCTCTGATCCTGAGATTATTCCCTGACTCCACTAAGAAGACTCACTGTAGAATTCCTATCAGTCATCTCAACTGGTGTGAGTAAAAATGTAACAATGTACATAAGGCTGAGCCCATGAATACTGGGTGCATATTTTTGTTATGATAGCTATAATTTTTGTGGCCATTACATTATTCACTAAACATAGACTCAGGTAAAATATTAGTTTCACACGTAGAAAGGTGAGCCATTTTGCCTGTTAGTGACTGGAGTCAAGAACTTAAGACATGAAAATGGTGCACTCACTATTGTTGAGATGCTGAAATGTAAATGATCTAACTTTGGCAAATTACATAATATTGATGTTAAGTCGGGTTTAAACACACTCACTTTTATGTAAAAAAAACTCATCAGGATGTTGTACACTCACGTTGCATGGACACTCATGTTAAATTAGTTTTTTGGGAACAAGTGTCAGAAAGCAATCTTTGATAATGTGAGTTTTTATTTAGTAGTCATTCTTTTTCTTATTAAAAATAATTTCCATTTGGGGGAGGTTTAGCTTTTGGTTTCATTCTGTTCAGACACTGTTTGAAGTTTTCTTTTTTAAAAAAGATATATTGATTCTAGGAAAATATCTTTATTTTTCTTTCAGGTACTTGGAGTATGATTCATATTAATTTTCACTGGAGGCAGATGCAATAACTAAAGAAGGTGTTAGAGAAAAGAATTCAGCTCAATATCTATATTTAGTTTGAACTGCAGCTGTAAGGGAAAAAAGAAACAAAAATAAATGTAACTTGGAAGCATTAATGACTAAGCTTCTGAATCTATTTTTTTATGTAAAGTATTTTTAGTTTCAAGCTGATCTTTTCTGTCAACATAAGTGCACATATGAGGCAAGAGAGAATCTAAATTAACTCATCCAAATACCATCACTTTTAGTAGTTTTATTTCCACTCATGTGAAAGAATGGTAAAATCACCAAACGTTATTCTAAGTAGTGTGTGTAGAAAGCCTATCAACAACTGTTCTATGTGCCATTTTGTTTACAGGGTAACTGAAGTATAATTTACATTCAACTAAAAAAATCACCAATCTTAAGTTTATAAGCCAATAAATTTCAGGAAATTAACAAGGTTAAACAACTATTGTATAATCACTACCCTGTTTTAGAATAATTGAATCACCCCCTTTACTTTCAATCTCCAGTTCCACCACAGGCTCCAGAGAAATATTGATCTGCTATTGATTTTTTAATTGAGCCCCTTTATCAGATAGAGTGTGCTTTTATTTCTTAGTGCTGAGAGATTATATTATCATGAATGGGTGCTAAGTTTTGTAAAATGCTTTTTCTGCATCTACCAAGATCATCACATGGTTTCTGCTTTATCATTTGAATGTTAATTTATTTTTTGAATGTTAATCCAAATTGCATTTCTGGGGTAAACCTCACTTCATTGTGATTTATAATCCCTTCTGTGTGTGGTTAGATTTTGTTGTCTAGTATTTTGCTTAGGGTTTTTTGCATCTATGTTTTGAGAAAACTTCTTCAGTTTTCTTTTTTTTTTGCAGTATTTTTTCAGGCTTTGGTATTGGGTAATATTGGTCTAATAGAAGGAGTTGGCATGTTTTCTCCACTTCTCCACTTTCTGAAAACTATTATGAATATGAATAGTATTATTTCTTCTTTAAGTATTTATAGATTTTATAAGTGAAGTCTTACATGCCAAGACTTGACTTTACAATTTTGAACTACTGACTAAATTCTGGTAGATCATATATATCTATTTACATTTTGATTTTATCTTGAGTCAATTTGGGACTTCTTTTGTATCTTCCTAAATGACCATCTATTTCATATAGGTTATTATATTTGTTGGCATAAAGCTGTTCATAGTTTTTTCTTATGGGTCTCTTATTTTCTATCCAATCAGTAATGATATCTCTTTCATTTCTGATTTTAGCAACTTACTTTTTATTATTCTTTGTTCTTTGACTAAATGCTCATTAATTTGTAGAAATAAAAACTTTTGTAAATTTTTTATTTTCTTTCATTAGTTTTCTATCTTATCTACATTACTTTCCATTTTCTAATTTTTATATTTAGTTACCTATTCTTTTATAACTTCTTAATGTTAGCATAGAGTACTGATTTTGGCTTTTCCTCTTTTAGTATAAGCATTAAGGTATGAAGTTTCCTTGTAAGTACTGCTTTAGCTGTTTGAATCCCATGTATTTAGAATTGCATTTTAATTTTTTCCAAGCATCATTTATAATTTCTCTTATGATTTCTTTTTTGACACATGGTGTTCAGAAGTATGCTGCTTAATTTTCACATTTTGATTTCCATACTTGTTGTTATTGACTTCTAATTTAATTACATTGTGCTCAGAGAACATAAACATGCTTTGTTTAATTTGAACATTTAAAAGACTTTGCTGAAAGTTTCTGTGAGGGCTTATCATCCAGTCTATCTCAGAGAGTGTTCTAGGGGCACTGGAAGGATGCATATTATGTTACTGTTATTTGGCATTTGTAATATATATCAATTCAGTCAACGTAGTTAATAATGTTTAATTTCCCATGTTTCTTCTAGATTTATATATCAAAACTCTGTCTTATTCACTGCATGAATTGGGGGTTCTGTTGTTTTATTGTCACTATGAAGTATCTCACTTTATATGCAGAAATATTTATGTCTCGAAGTCTATATTATTTGATATTGATACATCCAGCCCAGTTTTTTGTTTTGAAAATTGAAAAGGATTTTATTTTATTTTTAAGTGAACCCATTGGGGTGACATTGGTTAATGAAGCCATAGAGGTTTCAAGTGTAGAACCCTGTAACACCTCATCTGCATACTACATATTGCGCTCAGCACCCAAAGCCAAGTGTCTTTCCGCCCCAGTTTATATTGTTACTGATTGATTGCTTTGTACATCTTTTCTTTGCCTCTATTCTCAACCTATATTTTTTACTAAAATTAAATTGCTTTTGTATTGTGAAGTCTAGAGTTGTACCTCGACATTTTTATTTAGTTTTACAATCTCTACCTTTTATTTGGAGTATTTAGTGTAGATACACTAAATACATTCGACATATATGAGGTCTGTCTGGAAAAAGTCCAACCATTGTTAATATAATGAAAACAATTTATGTGATATTGACAGAACCTGGCAGCCAAGGAAAGTGGACTGGAATGTGCATGTGTGAATAATGACGACTTCACTGTACTAGTCAGTGGGAACAGTAGACACCGTTGAGTGAGCATGTGTACTGTGTGGCCGTTGCATTCAAAATAGATGACTGTGCAAGTAGTACAATGAATCTGCATCAAATTTTGCATTAAGCTTGAACGTTCCTCCACAGAAACTATTTGGAAGATTCAGAAGCCTGCAGCTGTGGGCAACTGGTGACTGGCAGCTTCATCATGGCAACACATTTGTTCGTGCATCATGCCTGGCACAGAGGTTTTTAGTGAAACGTCAAATCACCCAAGTGAGTCAGTAACCCTAAAGCCCAGATTTGGCACTCTGCAACTTCTGACTTTTCTCAAAACCAAAACCACCTTTGAAAGGGGACAGATTTCAGACCTTCATTGAGATTCAGGACAATATGACAGGGCAGCTGATGGCAATTGGGAAAACTGTGTGAGGTTCCAAGGTGTCTACTTTGAAGGGGACTGAGATGCTATTTTCCTATGTACAGTGTTTCTTGTATCTTGTATCTTCTTCAATAAATGTCTCTGTGTTTCTTATTACATGGCTGGATACCTTCTGGACAGACCTTCTATGATAATTTTTGCAATAAATTTGCCTATTTTATGTGTTTCCTACATGACTCATATCCTCTTATTCTTATTTTTTATTCCTTTTACTGCTTTTTTTGTGTTAATCAAAAATTTTTAGTATACATTGCATTTTTTCTGTTGTACTTTTAACCGTTTTTTTTTAGTATTTTTTAGCAGTTCATCCAGGGATTGCAATACATATCTTTGATTTGGTTATATAGTTTATTTTAGGTTAACATTCTCTTAATTCTGGTGAATTATAGCAATTATATCCAGCACAGATCTATTTTGTCCTTAATCCTTGCACTACTACTATCATATATATTTCTCCCAAATATGTTAAAAACCCAATAATGTTGTGCTGTAATTTTTACTTTGAATAATTGTGTTGTGTAAACAAATTAAGGAATAAGAGAAAGTATGCATATACTTTTGGGGTTTTTTGCATGTTTAATAATTTTTGGTTGACAATTGCTCATTTTAAATAGCATAATGCAGGAGTTTTAGATTCTTTATTATTTTTCTGAGGCTATCCTTGAATTAACTATAAAATTATCTCCTTCATAATATGTCACCGATATCTCTGTTCAGTTTTTATATATTTTTTTACTTTTAGTCCTAATTTTTATAAGGTGATTCATATCTGTGTATTTTGTGGTAAACCAATATTGTGGGAAATTTTTGGTAAGACATCTCATGTGTCTTAGTAAGCTTGGGCTACTATAACAAATAATATATATGTGGTGTTTTAAATAACAGAAATTTATTTTTCATGGTTTTGGAAGCTGGAAACTTTCTTGCTACATCCTACGTACTAGTGAGAGTATTTTGGCCTCTTGCTCCTCTTGTAATGATGCTACTAATTCTATTAGGAAGGTTCTACCCTCATGACCTCATGTAAACCTAATTACCTCCCAAATGTCCAAACCCCAAACTCTATCACATTAGGTATTAGGTCTTTAACAAATACATTTTGGAAAGACACACTCAGTCCATAGTATTATGCCTCTAAATCTTTAATTGTCCATCAGTTCATCTGTATGTATATGGAGAAACTTGCACGAAGTTGAAGCTAGTTCTCCTCTCCACTGGCTCTCATTTTTTTTTAAACAGAATACTTCAGTTCTACCTCATCTATGTATAATTTAAATCAGTTGGGGATATGTAGAAAGTTTATTTTAGAACTTCTATGGTGCTCCCATTTCCAGGATATCTACATTAAATTTTCAGTTGTTTTGCTGTTTGTCTTGATACGGGACACGAAACTGTGCATTCTGAGCTGATTTTTCTTATTGAGCCACCAAAGCTGTAAGTCACCATAATCTCTTCTCAGAAAAATTCATCCACCTCTAGGGAAAAGCTGCTGGTTTTTGTAACCAGCCATAAACTGGTAAAGTTCAGTATTCACAGAAAGAATTGAAAGTGAGGAAAATGGTGGTATATCTAAGCAATAAGTACATAGAATTTACGATTGTTACTTCCATCCAAGTGGAGGCATAAGTAGATATACTCTGCCTCTTCATACAACAAAAAGAGGGCCAACAAGAAATTTAAAAACAAACAAAAAAATAACTAGAACTGTCAGAAAATCAAACTTTATGAAAGTCTGTAAGGAGTTGAAGAGGAAATATTCATTCAGACTGGTAGAAGGGGCGGAGATGGACAGCCGAGGTGGAGAGGATGTGAGGCAAGGCAGAGGCTGAAGGAGTGGGTGGTCCCACACTCATGTGCAGAAAAACCAGGAAGAACAACTGGGAGTGAGACAGACTATGCAACCCAGGGTTCCAGCATGGGGAAATAAAGCCTCAAAATGTCTGGCTATAAAAACCTGTGGGGGTTTACAGGAACAAGTATGAAGGACACATGGACAAAAACTAGGGGTGGGTGGAAATGGGAGGGTGGTGGGGAGGGCTGGGTGGGTGGGCTGGGATAGGAGTAAAAGAAAGAAATTGTACTCGAACAGTAATTAAAATAAAATTATTTTTAAAAAACCTTTGGGGGTAGCAGCAGCAGGAGAAACTCCCAGCCTCACAGGAGAGTTTACTGGAGAGACCCACACAAGGTCATAGAATGTACACAAACCCACCTACCTGGGAATCAACATAAGAAGGGCCCAATGTGCTTGTGGGTAGTGGGGGCAGTGACTTAAAACTGGCAGAGAGAGGAGCAACGCCATGGTTCTCTCTCAGACCCCTCCCCTACATACAGCACCACAACACAGCAACATGGGTTGTCTTGTCCTGGTGAATACCTAAGGCTCTACCCCTCACAATGTAACAGGTATGCAGAGACAAAGAAACATGGCCCACATGAAAGAACAGATCAAAACTCTAAAAATAGAACTAAGTGATGAAGAGATAGCCAACCTATCAGATGCAGAGTTCAAAACCCTGGTAATCAAGATACTCAGAGAAATGATTGAGTATGGTCACAAAATGGAGGAGAAAGTGAAAGCTATGCAAAGTGGAATAAAGAAAATATACAGGGAACCAACAGTGAAGGGAAGGAAACTGGGACTCAAATCAATGATTTGGAGCAGAAGGAAGAATACACATTCAGTTGGAATAGAATTAAGAAACAAGAATTCAGAAAAATGAGGAGAGAGGCTCAGGAACCTCTGAGACAAGTTTAAACATTCCAACATCTGAATCATAGGGGTGCAAGAAGGAGAAGAGGAAGAGCAAGAAATTGAAAATTTATTGGAAAAAAACATGAAGGGCAATTTGCCCAATCTAGCAAAGGAAATAGACTTCCAGGAAGTCCAGGATGCTCAGAGTCCTAAAGAAGTTGGACCCAAGGAAGCACACACCAAGGCACAACATAATTAAATTACTCAAGATTAAAGATAAGGAGAGAATCTTAAAAGCAGCAAGAGAAAAAGAAAGCGTTACCTAGAAAGATGTGCCCATAGGACTATCAGCTGATTTATCCAAAGATACCTTGCAGGCAAAAAGGGGCTGGAAATAAGTACTCAAAATCATGAAAGGCAAGGACCTACATCCAAGATTACTTTACCCAGCAAAGCTTAATTTAGAATGTAAGGGCAGATAAAGTGCTTCCCAGATAAGGTCAGGTTCAAGGAGTTCATCATCACCAAGTTCTTACTGTATGAAACGTTAAAGGGATTTATTTAAGAACAAGAAGATCAAAACTATAAACAATAAAATGACAACAAACTTGCAACTATCAACAACTGAACCTAAAAAAACAAAAAACAAAAACAAACTAAGCAAAAACCTGTAACAGGAACAGAATCAGAGAAATGGAGATCACATAGAGGGTTATCAGCAGATTTGGGGAGGGGGGAGAATAGGGGAAAGGTACAGGGAATAAGATGGGCAATTCATAGGTACAAAGTAGACAGGGGGATTAAGAATAGTATAGGAAATGGAGAAGCCAAAGAACTTACATGTATGACCCATGGACATAAACTAAGTGGGGAAAGGTAGTTGGAGGGGGGTGCAGGGCAGGGGGGACTAAAGAGGAGAAAAAAAATGGGGCAACTGTAATAGCATAATTCATACAATATACTTAAAAATAAGTACATAGAATTCATTATTGCCTAATATTGTAACACTTTTTCAAGACAGAATCCTCTTCATTTTCCACCAATCTTTGTTTAAATTCCATAGAAATGGATGTCTTTGACAACTGCTAAAGTCTATGACCTCCCAAGCTGTCCCATGGTAGTCATATACTATTGTCAAGTTAGCAATGAACTGAAGGGTTGAATTATAATGAAGTTTGGCAACACTTGTCAATACTGGAGGTAACTCATTCAAGTTAGAATTTTAGCTTTAGGGTTTTACAGTTTTGTGAGAACTGTTGATTTTTTGAGCAGCCACAGGAAAGAATGATTTTGTATGTAGGTTCAAATAGTTATTTGAAATGACATAAAATATCACCGATGGGTTCATCAATAAGACAACTACAAGATGTGTCAACAAAAAGAACTATAATTTGAGCTACAGACTGGACTTAGAAGACCTCAGTATTGAACAGGGCTGACCTCTCTGTCAACACATCTTTAGGAGAGGACATTGAGGGTCTCCATTATCTAATTAATATATAAATAAAAGAAATTTTTTTAACTTTATGCTGCCATTCATAGGTATAAGGAATTAATTTTAATGATATAGCTTGAAAAAAATTTTGCGACTTTCAAGTAAAAATACAAAAAGTTAAAAAACCATGCAACCATACAAAAAGTTTAAAAACCATGCAAAGTTTAAAAACCATGAATAGGTGTGGCCTGGGGAGACCAATTTTTAAATGGGATTTGAAACAGAAAGGAAAATTAAAGCATTTTTGGTTTTGTTCTCAGTTTGCTCTGAATTAATACAACACTGGGAGGAAAAGACAGGAAGGGATAATTGAAAGAAAGAAAAATGAAGTAGATCAGAAAAATGCCAGTCCTTAGATAAATAATGTAAACGTGAGCTAACTAAAAATATCCAATTTGTCAATGATCAAAACTTGTGTAAAATGAGTGAGCTAAGTCAGCTTCTTTAAAATTCTATTGAACATGGCTCCCTGGAGCAGTCTGTCTGACTTTTTAAAGTGGATTCCCACATTTTGTGAAACTGTAAGAAAATTATATCACCATTTTTTTTTGCCCAGACTGATGCAAAGTTATTTTATTGATTATAATCTTAAGTTAAATTAGACTAATCCAGTTTTTGTGGCATCATATAAACACACACTTCTCAAAGGAGAAAAGTCATGCTTTATCAGATACTGGTTTGGTCAAAGCATGCGAACAATAAGATGAATTAAAATATCAGGCTCTCAGCCCTGGCTGGTGTAACTCAGTGGATTGAGCGCGGGCTGCGAACCAGGCATCTCAGGTTCAATTCCCAGTCAGGGCACATGCCTAGGTTGCAGGCCATGTCCCCCAGCAACCACACATTGATGTTTCTCTCTCCCCCTCTTCCTTCCCTCTCTAAAAATAAATAAATAAAATCTTAAAAAAATATCAGGCTCTCATTTATTCAGTTAAGTGGGGTCCATTTTTTGCAGTTCCAGTAAAATAAAAATTAATCTAATTGCTCAAAAGTATTTTCAAATGGTGCAGTATTGGTGAGATTGGAACAAGAGGCCTGGACATACGTGATAGCTCTGACCATTAGTAGCTTTATTTTTCAAGAATTTATATGACCTCATTACTTCTTAGTTCCCTAATATATAAAATGTGGCTAAGAGAACTTACCTTTCAGAATTACGATAGCCATTATTGAAATAATTTATTTGATTCACAAACTATATTTTAGGGGTTCAATAAATGTTGGTTCTTTCCTCCTTTACCCTTTACCAATGAGAATCAAGAACTATGAAAAGGTTAAGTCAAATGTTTTGTGAGATGACTTATTTTCAGTTATTAAAATGCTCAAATAAGACAAAACTAACGTAATCAACAGTCTGCAAAAAGTGACTAAAATTATTGCATATCTACTTGTACAAAACTGTTTAGACCTGGAACAGTGGTTAAAGTCATTGACATTTTGTAAGTAGCCACATGATCATCAGGAAAGCAGGGGCACATCAATCAAGTTGCTAGCTACATCAGCAAGAGCGAGTACACAGAGCTTTTAATTTAAAATTTATTTTACTTATTGATTGATTGGTGGTGTCCTTCTTTTGCTCCTGAGTAATATAGGGTGACATCAAAAAATACATTACATCTTTTTAACGTTGAATTGTGTGAGGTAATAGAAATAGACAGAAAATGATTGTAAAGATATTTTTCACACCTAAGACTTGTTCAAAAGGGATCTGTTTATAGCATTTAAGGGATGTTCTTGGCACAAAACAATTCAAATTCAATGTATTTTATTTCTTTCAGACTCTGTAGGGAACCTTAAATATGCCTATTACTGTTATTCTCTCATGAAAATAAAAAGTGTGATAGGACACAGCTCAGTCTCTCAGAGGTAACACAGATAATCCAATTCCCAGTTTACTGTGACATAATCTCTTGATTTCTATAGTATCAGTCCTAAATAAATTTAGCACCAACACTAAGTTTAAAATGTTAGACACACATACGTTAACACACAGAGACACACACAGGTGCAAAAAACATGCTGTTTTTTGGATTCCTTTTCCAGTGGAAAAATGTGAACATATGTGGGCAACGTTAAATTTGTCTATGAAATGAAATACAGAGCTGTTGATTATACTGTTAATCTGACAAATAGAGAAAACCAAACCTAATAACCTAATAACTTAAGAAAATAAAATGTCTGAGACAGATAAATTTGAAATATCTATTTTTTTCACAAGGCAGGATAAAATAGTGCCACATGTTTGTCTAACCAGAATGAGAAATAGTCACTGAATACGATTTTCTCTCAGCAGTGTTTGATTATTCATCAGTAAAGATGCAGATGTAAAGGTGTCAGTAATGAGCCTCCAATGCAATTTTCAAACTTGAACATTCTTTTTTGTAAGCATAAATTTTACAGCCATGAGGAATTTTGAAATATAATGACGAGTAAGCAGACATACTCATGTTTTAGAACTGACAGATAGAACATATTGTTCAATGACTCTCAGCACTATCACTCAACCTGACAAAATGTATTTGAGGATAGAAGGCATTATGTAACATATGAAAACTGAGTTACCATATATTTTTACCACTATTCTTTCATATAACTTAGCTACTGAACTACAAATAATACTGATTTAAACCTAAGTAGTTTTAATTAATACAGGTTTATTATTCTTTTCAGAAGAAATTATTCTTAATACAAGGATGAAGGAATCAACATCAATATTTAATTCATTAATATAGTTGAATAGCATTTATTTTTCAGTAAATGCTATCTGTTTGACCATTAGGTAATCTTTCTTTATTATATGTTTTGCTGTTTATTATTTCTTATTACTGAGACCAATTATATCACCTAAATAGCATTCATTCTCCAAAACAAGTTTCATTATGAATTCAGTCAAATGGAAAAAATGTAGCCTAGAAATGCTCTGATATTGGACTAAGATGGATAAGGGTTTGATTTCTGCCTTATTCAATTACTATCTATATACTCATAAAATTACTAAACTTTTATATTTGCAGTTTTCTCATCTTGAAAAAGAGTATATTACCTAACTCATAAGGTTGTTGTAAGAATTATAAAATTAAATGTCCAGAAAGAACCTATCATTGTTTGTAAATAGTAAGCATTAAATAAATAATTGCTGCTTTTATTACTCTAATATTAGTGTCATATGTAAATATATGTTTTAAAGATCAATTTTTATCAACCCTAAATCTAAATAAGGCAGAGTACTGCTTTCATTTCTGGTTCTCATTTACAAATAGAGCACATTGTTTTCTTTCTCAGCACATTAAGAATTAGCATTAATAGCTCTAGAAATAAGATTGGATACTAAATAAAAATGGCTATGCCACATATGAAGTGTAATGTAGAGATTTAGCTACTCCAATTTTTGTGATAATTATTATCCATTTTATCTGATACATTGTATCCAAAATACATTTTATGAAGATTTATAAACCTTTTGGAATATTGAAAATCTCTCCTAATTAAAGCCATGGTGAATTATATGAGAATAAGTAATAAGTATAAATATTGAGTTGTGTTATGAAATAAAATGGTTTAGCATTACTAGAAAAGTCTGTGTGAGATAAAAAAAATACTCCAAAGTGTAGTTTGTGACATTTTGTCATATTTAAGCTGCTAGCTTTCCCCATTCCTGTGGAGAATTGTCATTAAAGACTTAGTATTTATTTAACGAAAGACTGATTGGCTGTGTATGGTAGAAATGAATTGTTCGTAAAAATTATCCACTTGCATTTGCAGCAATACATTGAAAAAAGTAAATAGATGCATATATACATACAAATCTGTCTGACATATCTGTCCTCTCAACTAGGATATAAGGTCTTTGATCAAATTCTTTGTTGAGTTCATCTTTAAATCTAAGATGTTACAATGTGCTGTTCCCTTTGTATTACCCAAATTAAAATCTTATAACTCTCAACATTCATTATTGGATTGTTTTACTTTAATAAGGGTCTTTGAACACTGACTTAGAGATATTTCAAAATTTTAGAATACATTTGTTTAACAAGCCACAATGGTTGTTTTTTATTATTTCTCCATTATTATTAACTTTATTACAAGAAATACAGTGAAATTACTAAATATTTACTTAACTTTGTAGAGAATACAACAGTTTATACAAGTAATAAAGCAATCCCTGATGGTATTACACATGGATGTCCAGAGGAAGATACCAAAACTTTTATATTCTATAAATGCTAGTGAGATAGAACAATGAGTATAAAGTTCTTTATATCAATCAACCAACTGCAGACAATATATATTTATTGTTTTTGCATTAACCAAAACATTGCACCTTTACTCCTTATTTATATATCTACCAATGCTTTTATAGATCTTAGTAGTCATGATTAAGGATAATTAATAGTATTGTATTTAGGTTTGTATTTTGCCTTAAAACTACTTAACTTTACAGAATTTGTTGGCAAGCAAAACAGTGAATGTTTTTAAAACTACCCAATGGGTTTAAAGTTTTAGGGAAAATCTACAAAATAATCTTTTATATTTTGTAAGATAAATAATAACCAAGTTGCATATATTAAATCTATAAATAATATATTAAATATATATAAACATAAAAGTACATATAAAAGAGTCCACATACATATAAATTCTCTCTCTGGTAATGTAGAACTTTTATTTATTCTGAAATCAAAATAATAAAGAGCTGAGCAAAATATTGTGCAAAAACTCAAGAGTCTGATAGCATTCAGCAATATGCAGTTCCCTCAAAAAATTAAAAATGGGACTGTAGGAGACTGTTCTGCATGGTGTGGGCCCAGCTCCCACTCGGAGATGCATAGGATCCATGCCCATGAATAGGTTCTCCCATGGGGAATCAGGCCTGCAATGTGCCTAGGCCACTTTGAGTCTTGCTCTTGCTAAAAAACTCCCTCATCCTGAGTTGAGGACATTTACTGCAAAGTAACTTCCTAAAAGCCATGCTAAACCTTCCAAGGATGAATGTAACCAGTTCAACCACTTTTGCCTTTGCATTTGCAAATATCCCTCTTCTGTGATGTGATTAGCAGCGTTGGCTCTTTTGATTTCTGTAAAGGGTAACCACCTAAAGCAAACCTGTGCATAGTAAATGAGGACCTTCATGTAATGTGCAGAGAAACCCAATAAAGGCTGGGCACCGCAAGGGCCAAGGCTTTTGCTCCCCTCGAGAGTAAAGCCATGCTGTCCCCTTTCCTCCACCAGACTTGGTGAGGAATGTCTCATTTCATCCATAATGGCATGGACACTGTGGGCCAGTGTCTGCATCTTGGAACTACCTTATGACCCAGTAATTCTACTTCTGGGAATTTGTCTGAAGAAATTCAAAACACTAATTTGAAAGAATATATGCATCTCTATGTTTATTGCAGCATTATATACAAGAGCCAAGATTTGGAAGCAGCCCAAGTGTTCATCAGTAGATGAGTGAATAAAAAAGCTATGGTATATTTGCACAGTGGAATACTATTCAGTCATAAAAAGTAATGAAATCTTACCTTTTGCAACAGCATGGGTGTACCTTACATTATGTTAAGTAAAATAAGCCAGTCAGAGAAACACAAATACCATATGATTTTACTCTTATGGGGAATCAAATGAATAAAATGGATTAATAAGTAAATAGAGAAGGGCTCATAGAGAGCAGGTGGACAGATGTCAGTGTGGGGGGAGCATTAGGGGAACCGGGTGAGGATTTGGAGGGGTTGAGCAAAAATGAAGAAAGAGAAAAAACTCATAGACAACAGTGTGATGGTTGCTGGGAGAGGGAGCATTGGGTATAGCAAAAATGATGTAGAGGGGGTAAACTTTGAGGGGCAAATACTTGACTTGGGTGGTGAATACACAATACAGTGTACAGATCTGTTGTAGAACTGTGCACCTGAAAGCTGTATGATTTTGTTAACCTCAATAAATTTACCCCAACAAGTTTAATAAAAAGGGGAGAGAAGAAATATAATATTTATAATTTTTGACTTGGGTATAACTAGCTATTCAAAAGAGCAGTTTAAAAATAGCCTTTTTTTCTAAAATTAAAAAAACAGTGCCATTTATATTAATGAAACCCCTAAATAAAACACTTAAGTATAAACCTTAAAATTATGTACAAGATCTGTGTAAAAATATCTAAAACTCTGAGGAATGACTCAACCTAGAGTGGAGAGAGAACCCAACTTCATACATAGAAAGACTCCATATTGTCAAGATGTCAGTTTTTCCCAACTCGATGTATAGATCCAATGCAATTCCAATCAAAATCTCAGCAAATTAATTTACGGGTGTTGACACACTGATTCTAAAGTTTATTTGGAGAGACAATAGACCCAGAATAGCTAACAAAAAATGTAGGAGAAGAACAAAGTTGGAGGACTGACACCACTCAAGTTCAAGACTATGTAAAGCTACAGTAATCAAGACGATGATGTGTTGGTGAAAGAAGAGACAAACAGATCAATGGAAATGTTTAGCCCAGAATCAGAATCCAGGAATATAGTCAACTGGTCTTTGTCAAGCAAAGAAAATAAAATAGAACAAAGACAGCATCTTCAACAAAAGATGCTTATACAATGGATATCCATGTGCAAAATAAATTGAATCTAGGCATGGACTTTGGCATCTTACAAAATTAATTGACAGTGAATCACAGACCTAAATGTAAAATGTATGCCTTTAAAACTCTTAGAAGATAATATAGGAGAAAATTTAGATGACCTCAAGTATGGTGATGCCTTTTTAGATACAGCAATGAAAGCACAACTGATGAAAGAAATAAATTGGCAGCTATTATAATTAAGTCTTCTCACTAAAAGACAATTATCAAGAGAATTACAAGACAAGTCACAGACTGGGAGAAAATATTTGCAAAAAAACATAACTCATAAAAGACTATTATGTGAAATATATAAAAAACACTTGAAAATCAATAATAAGGAAACAAAAAACCTAAATAAAAATGGGCCAAAAACTTTAAGAGACATCTTAACAGAGAAGGTGTATATAGATAGAAAATAAGCATACGAGAACACGCCCCACATTATATGTCATCAGGGAATGCAAATAAAAAGAACACGATATCACTACACACCTATTAGAATGGCTAAAATACCAAATGAATATGAGGAGCAACAGAAACTCTCATTCATGCTGGTTGAAATGCAAAAATGATATAGCCACTTTGAAAGAGAATTTGACAGGTTTCTTACTAAATTGAACATACTCCTACTATACCATCCAGCAATCATGCTCCTTGATATTTGCCCAAAGGAGCTAAAAACTTGTCTATATGAACACCCACACATGTTTATAATGGCTTTATTCATAATTGACAAATTTTGGAAGCAATTCAGATGTCCAGACAATAAACCATTATTCTGTGCTAAGAAGAAATGCGCTATCAAGCTGTGAAAAGACATGGAGTAAATTTAAATGCATATTACTAAGTGAAAAGTCAATCTGAAAAAACTTCATACAGTATGGTTCCATCCATATGATGTTCCAAAAAAACAAAACTATGGAGACAAAAAGATCAGTGCTTGCTAGAGGTGGGAGTAAGGGGAAAAATGAATAGAACATAAAGGACTTTAAGAAGAATGAAACTATTCTGTATGACGTTATAATGATGAATATATGCCACTATAATTTTATTGAAGCCTATGGAATGTACAACAACTAGTGTGAACCTTGAAGTAAACTATGGGCTTTAGGTTTGTCATGTCTTCATCTTTGGGAAGAAAAAAAAAGAGTACCATGTTGGTAAGTGATGTTGAAAATGAGGGAAGCTATGTAAGTCTGAGCGCAAGGGTATATGGAAAATTTCTGTATGTTTCTTTCAATTATGTTATAAACCTAAAAATATTAAGTCTTTAAAAATAAAGTCTTTAAAATGAAATAGCCTTGTAAGATCACATTAACTCCACTTATGACAGGAAATTAGTGCCTCCACATGGCCCATATTCACTGAGTAATATGTCTGGTTCTAACTTTTTTTAAAGTTTTTGTTGAATTTATTGGGGTAACATTGGTTAATAAAATTGTATAGGTTTCTGTGCATCATCTGTATATTATATTGTGTGTTCACCATCCAAAATTTAGTTTCCTTCTGTCATCAACCGCCCCCTCACTACCTTACCCTCTTTCACCTCCCCCACACCTCCTCCCCTCTGGTAATCACCATACTATTGTTTGTGTCTATGAGATTTTTTCTTTTTTTGCTTAACCCAATCACCTTTTTCAGCCAGCCACCATGCCTTCCTCTTTTCTTGACAGCTGTCAGTTCATTCTCTGTAATTAGGAGTCTGTTTCTATTTTGTTAGTTTATTTTGTTCATTAGATTCCACATGTAAGTGAAACCATACATTTGTCTTTCTCTGACTGGCTTATTTCACTTAGCATAATAACTATAGGTTCATCCATGCTGTCATGAAAGATATGATTTCTTTCTTTTTTATAACCAAGTAGTGTTTCACTGTGTAAATGTACCATTGTATTCCACTCATCTACTGATATTCACTTGGACTGCTACCAAATTTTGGCTATTGTAGATAGCGCCGCAATGAACATAGGAGTGCATATATTCTTTCACATTCATGTTTTGGGTTTCTTTGGATATATTCCTAGGAATAGATTTGTTGGATCATAAGGCAGTACCAATTTTAATTTTTTAAGAACTCTATACACTTACAGTTTTCCAAAGGGGCTGCACTAGTCTGTATTAACCACCAGCAGTGTATAAGGTTTCCCTTTTATCCAAATCCTCAAAACACTTGTAATGTGTTGATTGATGATAGCCATTCTGACAGGTGTGAGGTGATATTATCATTGTGGTTTTTATTTATATTTCTGATGATTAGTGACCTTGCAAATGTTTTCACATGTTTATTGACCACCCATATGTCCTCTTTGGAGAAGTGTCTGTTCTGGTCTTTTGCCCATGTTCTAATTGGATTGTTTGTATTTTTGTTGTTGAGTTGTATAAGTTCTTCATAAATTTTGGATGTTAACTCTTATCAGATGGATCACTGATTGGCATGTATATTCTCCCATTCAGTGGGTTGCCTTTTCATTTTGTTGATGGCTTCCTTTGCTGGACAAACGTTTTTAGTTTGATGTAGTCCCATTTGTTTAATTTTTCTTTTGTTTCCCTTGTTTTAGGAGATATATCAGAAAAAATATTGCTATGAAAAATGTCTGAGGTTTTATTGTATATGTTTTCTTCTAGGAGAGTTATGGCTTTGAGTCTAACATTTAAATCTTCAAACCACTTTGAGGGTTTTTTTTTTTTTTGTATATGGTATAATGATGTAGTCTAGTTTCATTTTTTTGCGCATATCTCTCTAATGTTTCCAATGCCATTTATTGAATAGATTGTCTTTACCTCATTTTATGTTCTTGCCTCCTTTGTCAAATATTAATTGACTGTAAAGGTTTATTTCTGGGCTCTCAAATCTGTTTCACTGATTTATAGATCTGCTTTTATACCAGTACCTTGCTCTTTTGATTATTATGGGCTTGTAGTATAGTCTGATATAAGGTAGTGTGATTCCTCCAACTTTGTCCACCTAGCCCAAGATTACTGTGGCTATTTGGGGTCTTTTGTGGTTCTATATAATTTTTGGAATATTTGTTCTAGTACTGTGGAGTATTCCATTGGTATCTTGATAGAAATTGCTTTGGATATATAGATTGCTTTGGGTAATATGAACATTTTAATTATGTTTATTCTTCCTATCCATGAACATGGTATATTCTTCCAATTATTTGTATCTTCTTCAATTTCTTTCTTCATTGTCTTATAATTTTCTAAGTACAAGTCTTTTACATCCTTGTTCAAATTTATTCCTAGGTATTTATTCTCTTTGAAGAATTGTGAATGGGATTGTTTTCTTTGCTTCTCTTTCTGATAGTTGCTTATTGATGTGTAAAAACACAACTGATCTCTTGACATTCATTTTGTTTCTTGATACTTTACTGAATTTATTTATCAATTCTAGTATTTTCTGATGAAATTTTAGGGTTCTTTATATGCTGTATTATATTATCTGAAAAAAATGACAGTTTTACTTTTTCCTTTCCAATTTTAAGGATATTTATTTTTTTCTTCTTGTTTGATTGCTGTGGCTAGGATTTCCACTACTATGTTGAATAAGGGTGGTGAAAGCAGACAGCCTTGTCTTATTCCTGATCTTAAGGGAAACGCTTTTAGTTTTTGCCTGTTGAGTATGATGTTGGCTTTGATTTTGTCATATATGTCTTTATTATGTTGAAGTATATTCTCACTATTCCCACTTTGCTGGGAGCTTTTATTATGAATGGGTACTGGATTTTAACAAATGTTTTTTTCTGCATCTATTGGTATGATCATGTGAGTTTTATCCTTCCTTTTGTTTATGTGATGTATTATGTGTATTGATTTGTGGACATTGTACTAACTTTGTGTCCCACTTGATCATGGTGCATGATCTTTTTAATGTATCACTGGATCCAGTTTTCTAAAATTTTGTTGAAGATTTTAGCATATGTATGTTCATCAGGGATACTGGCTTATAATTTTCTTTTGTTGTAGTGTCTTTTTCTGGTTTTTAAATTAGGATGTAGCTGGCTTACTAAAATGAGTTTGGGTGTATTCCATCCTCTTGAATTTTTCATAATAGTTTGAGAAGGATAGGGATTAGTTCTTTGAATGTTTTGTAAAATTCATGTGTGAATCCATTCAGTCCAGAATTTATGTTTGTTGGGAGTTTTTTGATTACTGTTTCAATCTCATTAGTTGAAATCAGTCTATTTATATTTTCTGATTCTTCTTGATTTCATTTTGGAAGACTGTATATTTCTAGGGATTTATACATTTTGTCTAGATTGTCCAATTTGTTTGTGTATAGTTTTTCATAATATTTTCTTATAATCCTTTGTATTTCTGTGATGTCAGTTGTTGCTTCTCCTTTTTCATTTCTGATTCTATTTATTTGGGCCTTCTCTCTTTTTTTTCTTGATGAGTCTGGTTAAAGAATTGTCATCTTGTTTATCTTTTCAAAGAACCAGTTCTTGGTTTCATTGACCTTTTGTATTTATTTTTTAGTCTCAATTTTATTTATTTATGCTCTGATCACTTTGAGTTTTGTTCTCTTTGTAAGTTCCTTTAAGTGTAACGCTACATTGCATATTTGAGATTTTTCTTATTTCTTGAGGTAGACCTGCAATACTATGAATTTCCCTCTTAAGGCTGCTTTCACTGTGTCCCATTGATTTTGGGTTGTTGTGTTCTCATTTTTATTTGTTTTAAGTTATATTTTAATTTATTTCTTGATCTCGTGTTAATTCATCCACTGTTTATTAACATATTATTTAGTCTGCATGTGATTGTGTCTTTTTCGTTTTTTTTGGTAATTTTATTTAGTATTATAACATTATAGTGAGAGAAGATACTTGATATGATTTCAATTTTTAAAAATATATTGAGACTTGTTGTTTTATGTATTAATATATGATCTATTATAGAAAATGTTCCATGTGCACTTGAAAAGAATGTATATTTTGCTGCTTTGGAGTAAAATTCTCTGAAGATATCAATTAAATCTATCTGCTCAAGTGTGCCATTTAAGGCCACTGTTTTCTTGTTGATTTTCTGTCTGGACTAAGTTCTTGAATATTTTCTTTTATTAATCTGTCTTTTTCAGACACAGATTCATTCTAGTCTATGTACAATTTTTGTTCTGAGGTAAGGTGAATTCAAGTAGTTACTTCTGTAGTTTGCCATAACATTCACAATACTAATGGGTATTTATCATCATTTAATGATCATAAAATCCTGGGACCACACTGTTGCTTTATTTTTTCAATTTTAGCAATCAAACTACTTTCTTTTTTAAAACACATCTTACCCTACTTGATAGATTGTTGCTGTATTCCTACAAATCTTCCTTTGAAAAATATATCCAAATATCACCTGAAATTTAACCAAGCTTCCTACCCTAATAAGTCATATGTCATTTACATTCTTGTGTGGGTAGAACTTGCTATTCTGCATCTTTGACTATGCTTGGCTCAAGAATTGTATTATTTTGTATTAATTCGCTGTGATTTCCCACTCTTGCCCAATAAGGAAGCTTTCCTACTAGCTTTCCATGACATATAATCTTTTGATCTTTCATTTTTCCATTCTGTGCCCTGCAAATTCCTGGTTTAAACCTGTTCAGGTAGAGATAGGGAAGGAGATGCTATACCTACTTTCTTCATGCCAAGAGTTGCTTTTCTCACTTGAAGCAGAAGTGAAAAATTTTATAGCTATTGTTGAGTAGGCAAAAAAGAGATCAAGCAAGATTTAGCAATAACTCCAATCTGTAGTCTTCCAGAGGTAATGTGACAATATATTCTCATCTGGATGGGATAGATATGTTTAAATCCAGCTATTCTTATATAATTATTAATAGTTCTTTCTTTACTCACAAAGTGTCTGAACTCCAGAAATAAATTATATGGTCACCTTAGCCAAAAGTGTGAACTTCAGTAAATAAAAACAGAATATACTTGCTTAGACCATGGCTAGGAAGGGAGCATATTAAAGGTAAATAACATAAAATAAGAGATGTAATTTTAAAAGCTTGATTATAGTAAAGATGACTAATATTTATTTATAATGCATTTACTTACCTTGAAATTAGAAAAGACAAGTAAAGTAAAAAAAAAATAAGTTTCAATAAGGGTAGTATAAGCAAAGAATATAGCTATTAAAGAAAAGATAGTCTAGGAGAAGGAGGGCAAAATATGAGTATGATTCTCAATATTGAGGGACTAGGGCTACAATGAATAATAAAAGTAAAGTAAAAAAAATGAGGAGATTTTTCAGGGAGGAGGACAAATTGACTTTTAGAAACTTACAGAAGTTATTTAAAATACAAAGAGAAGGGAACAGAGGTAAAAACAAGTAAAGATATTGAAAACGTTGTAAAAACTTATTAGCAAGTGAAATTTTAGTGAAAAATATTAAGTTTCATACAGATCAATAAGATTATATTCAATCTGAAATTTTATTTTTCTATGAAGGCTATAATGCTTCTTTTCAATTTGAATATTTCCTCAACACAAAGTGTTTCATCTTCAGTAGTGACATTCATGCCTAAATACTTTCATTTCTTAGAAACTTATAAGAAGGATGACAAAATGTAATAAATCCACATATAATATTAGCTTAAAGAATTCAACTTAGTGGTCCGTTCCTGTAGAGGAGGAGCACCTCCTCTGCACAAGTCAGTTTTTAATGGTTATGTCAGGGACTTCCAGGAAAAGCCTTGTCTTGCAGTTATCTTACATAGGATAAAAACATGGAGTGAAAGAGTTAAATTATTTTTCAGGAGAAAATGAAAGAAAAAGATTTATATCTTTAAATATTTTGAAAGTGCAGGTAGGGTGGGACCTGACTATTTAAATTTCACTGTGATAATCTTAATTGAGAAATGTAATTATAAGTGAATAAAGTAATTGTGAAACAAAAAATAAAATTAAAAAAGCAAATAATCTAACATAATTTTTATAATGCTTTACAGGAAATTTGTTTTAAAACTTTTTTGATAAAAATTATACATAGACACATATATATCCAATAAGCAAAAGTATGAAATAATTTGTTTTATAGAAATCACTAAAATTATCTAGTGTCATTTGTTCTCCTGTATCAACTTCATTATTTCATTATCTAGAAGTACTCCTGAGAAAGAAACCGCAGAACATGGACTTACTGAACTTGGGTACAGAGGTACCTCCTATGGTGATTTACAATAATTACTGAATCCATAAATATGCAGTATTTAGAGACTAACAGAGCTGTGGCATTTATTTCCTGAGGAAATGTATAGAAAGAAATCAGCCAAATTGATTAGTTTATAATGATGCTGAATGCTAATGCTAAATGAATGCATGGAAAATAACTTAATGAAAAAGAATGAGATATGACTGTGTGTGATTATAATGACACATGGACCATTTATAATTAAGATGATTATAAAGATTAGGTAATCCTGGAGTCAACACGGGTTAGTCTAAGGTAAAAATACAGATGAAATGACCTGTAACAAATGCCATTTACCTGGTATGCCAGCATAACTTTGAAAAGTACTGCTCATCAGCCCCTATGCTTGACACTGAAGCATCACTGTTTAACTAGGCTAACAATACCTCAAAGAAAATTTATGCAAGTGACCACAGGAGCAGAAATAAAATCTATTAAAAAAGGACTAAAACTCAATGCATAAAATAAATATTGCTTAGTTAACATTATTTTAAGTAGAAAGCACCTGTTGTCTCATAAATGTGTGAGTCATTGGTTCAATACCTTATAAAAAATCAATTAATTAATTCAGAGCCTGTCAAGAAGGAAGTCAGGTCTGCTTTTTGCTTATGAACTCCATAATATATCAACCTTCCCACCAATGTCACATATTTATAGAAAAAGTCATGTCATTTTAACAATTTTATATATTAATAATAACTTTTGAAAGAATTCTTGATACTCTGTAGATATGAAAAAATATAAATGGAGAATTATTAAAACTGCATATCAAAAATAATATTAAATATGATATAGAGAGCAATTATATATAAATATATACAATATATATATACATATTGTTTATGTATGTTAATGTTATAGATTCAATTGTATACAATGAGCTGTAAAGTTAATTCATGACTTAGCATAGCAGTTTCACTATTTTCTTACTAGGGAATAGTTACTCTTTTACCACAGGATCTGGAAATGTTTGGTGTTACTCAAACACTTTCAGAGAGAAACCTAATGGATCTTTCAAGCATACTGGATTGTAACTTTCTTGCTTTAGAAACCTTATTAGTAAATACAAAGGACCTTAGTTTGCTAAGTTTCAGAATTGCTTCATTATCTTAGCATTCTCTCTCTCTTTTTAAATTGCATAAATCTATTGAAGGTATGAGCAAAAAACTTATTTACATCTAAATAAAATATTTTTATAATACGAATGGCACATTTTGTTTATAATAGTGAATAAAGTTTGTTTGGTAAAACAAAGAAATTCAGGTTCATTGGATAAACTAACAGGAACATTTTGACACAACCCATTCTTTCCTTTGTTAAATTTTATTTTTATTATATTTATTGAAGTGGCATTAGTTAATAATTATATATATCTCAAATGTATAACTCTATAATACATCATCAGTGTATAGCATTACATCACTCTCTCTCAATGCAAGTGCTCTGCCTGTGTGGCTGCTTCTGTGTGATGACTACACGCTTGCTTATTTGTTTTCTGGGAACATTCTGTTTGAGGGTCTACAGAGGGGTGTCCAAACTTTTGGTGTCTCTGGGCCACACTGGAAGAAGAAGAGTTGTCTTGGGCCACACATTAAATACATTATGACACATAATCACAAAAAATCTCATTGTGTTTTAAGTGAATTTACGAGTTTGTGTTGAGACACATTCACAGCCATCCTGGGCCCAGGAGGCCTGCAGCCGCAGGTGGGACACCCCTGGCAGGTTTGGGCAACAATGAGAGGTGAATAAAAAAAGATCAGTGTCACGGTAACACGTGTCTCCTTTCATTTCCTCCCACTTTGTTTTGTCCCTTCCATGGTGTGCAGTCTCAGTCACGCAGGAGAAAGGAAATGTTCATTTTAAATGTAAATTTAATTTTAAATTCTGGCCTGCTTGGAGGCCCCAGTTCCCCTTGGTGAAAATAGGTCTGGATAGGTGAGAGATAAACATTTAACTTTAGAAGAGTAGGTTGTTGAAGAGAGAAGTTACAATAATTTCATTTAGAAATTCACTTTCCAATGTATCATCTTCAGTTGAGGACGTGTCTGACAGGTGTGGATCACCACACATTCTCCTCTGGCCGGGACAGATCTGGTTCCAGCCACTGACAGGGGCCCTGACGCTTGCGGTTGCCTTTTTGGTTCCTCGGGTGAAGAGTGGTGCTCAAACCTTACACTTCCACCAGCGGAACCCCATAGTATGTGTGAGTTATATAGTGCCGGGAGGTTAAAAACATGGTTAAAATTATAAACATACATAGGACAAATGCACGTGGTCCAGAATTATTCAATTATCAAAAGAAAAAGAAGGCTAAAGGACAGTGCTTGTACTTGAGAATAATATGCTGCATCAGTTAGAAACTGCAATGACTGTTGAAAAAAATATTTTTTGGAATATGTCTCTACAATTTATTTTTCCCCATTAGAGCAATTTCTGTGTTTATAAATAGAAGGAAATGGCATCTATATTTCACAAATAGTAAGAGAGAGGTTTGCACAGAAGATGATATATATTATCGTTTGGCTTGGTTTTATTTTTACTCCCTTTAAACAAAGCTATATGTCTTTATCTCGTTAAGACGAGAATTCTTATGATGTGATGAAACACTAGTTTTTCATTTGTGTATACAAATTGTCTTCTATACTTTGGACCAATGTGGTCAATTAAAAAAATTAAAAGGTTGAAATAAAAGCCATAAAAGTATTAAACATGGTAACTTATTTAGTGATAAGAAATATAAAAGCATAAATGTAATTATCAAAATCAATCTACAGAATTAGTTTTACAAATTGTAAGCTATATTTTCAGATGATCATTGTCAAAATACTAGAAAATGTTAAAAAAACAGCAGTGAAAAAGTAAAATAAATGGCAGTATTCTGACTGAACACATCTAATCACCTCCTGTCAACTGCAGCTCTGACTTTGTCCCATTTATTTATATGCTATTTGCTTATATACTATATAATTATATGTTCTCCACCTAGAAAGCTTCATAAAGGCAGGAACTTTGTAGTCCTATAACTTGCTCTATTACTAACACCCAGGAAAATATTAGCCATGGAGAAGACACTTAGTACTTATTTACTGAAAAAATGTATGAAGTCTAATACGTGTCTCAAACTGAATATATCCCCCCCCAAAAAAGACTTATAATTTCCCTTTCAGAATGCTCCCAAATCATTCTTTCTATTCCTAAAGACAAAAATCTTAGTGTTACCCTTAAGTATTTCTTTCACATATATGTAATCTTTCTGCAAATTTTGTGGATTGTATCTTCAAACTCTATCTAGAGTCTAACCACTTCTCACTACCTTTATTGCCCCCACTGTTTCTTGCTTGGTTGTAGCAGCTGTAAAAAGGTTTCCAGCTCCCCACTGTTATTTCTCCAGAGAGCATCGTTCTAACAACAGCCATACATAAGCATGCAAAATCTCCATCTCATTGATAATGTAAGCCCCAGCCCTTAGGTCATCTCCGTGGCCCCACCCGTTTTGGCCCTTTCTTTTCTTCTTTCTTACCCCCTTCAGCTCCCCACAAGCACACTGAGCCCGATCACACCAGCCATATGCTCTCTTTGCTAATACACTAAATATAACTTTTTGAAGTCCCATCTTTCCATTCTACCTGCGACGCTCTGCGCCAGACATCCCCACAACTAGAACTCCCATTTAACACAAGTTTCCCCACATATGCCACCTGAGCAGAGAGGTCTTCCCAGCTACCTCACCTGAAAGAACATCTCTTTTCCTGGCTCATTGTACCGTTTGCCTACCCCGTTTTGTTGTTCTTCACAATTAGGGCCAATACCCAGTTACATATTTATTTAGCCTTTTATTTTTGATTCCTACCTCCTGCCTGAGACTTTATTCATTGCAAAATGTGTAGATCATAGAACAGCACCTCTTGCAAAATAGGCATCCAAATAAATATTTGTTAAATGGAGAAATAAATGGCTGGATTATCACAAGAGCTTCTCAAAGAGATCCCCATCCCCCTCATTATTTCTGACAGTTCTTCAGTTGTTTTCTCAGGAAAAAAAATCTATATATTCTACTTGGCTAACTACTGCTTCTGAACATTATATTGATCTGTTATTAGGCAGAACTTATTCTGTTTATGAATACAGTTGACTGCCACTTCCCCACCAATGTGACAGTGGGGACACCCCATTGCTCCTCCAGTCACTATTAATGCTTTCTTTAAGCCTGACTACAGAACATCTAACATTAATTACTCAAGGTCTTACGGTAATCACTGAGCCTTGTGATACAGAGAATACTACTAAATAAGACTATGGTAATAGTGCAAACTAATCAAATATTGTTTTTAATGCTAATTATACATCATTTTAATATTATTTTTGAGGCTATTTAAATACTTTTACCACTTCTGATCAATGTTAGGAGACAAAATGTAGGTCCACTTACTACCCTACTGACTTTGTGAATTTTTCTGTGAAGTATTTTGATTCTACATTATTCAATCACCCCACAAAAAGCTATTATTATTAATTGAAATGAACACATTCATTTATATTTACCCTGATACTAACTTTGTCAGTCATTATTTTCTTTTTTACAACTGGGAATTAGTCTGATAAAATTCATTTAATATTGTTTTTATTACTGGTTTACTGGCAATATATTTTCTTTTGGAAAACCTGTGTCTTTTGCTTTTTTGATAAAGATTGTTTTCTCTGGGGCTAAGCTTATGGGTGAGTTATTAAAGTAGTATGATACAGATAACAATAAAATACACTATAAATAATAGACTGGTCACCGGGGAAGAAAGAATGAAGGAACGGAAAGTGGACAAAAAGCAGGTTGAAGTACAGAAAGATATAAATGGAAAATATAAAAAGGTACAAGTGACATATGAAATAAGTTAAAATGCTCTAACATATATGTGTATTAGAGTATCAGGATAAAAGTAAAAGGAGGGAAGAGGTATTTTGTGAAAATATTAGTTTCATATTTTCAAAACAGACTTCAAACCAAACAGTGAAAAACATTACAAATTTCAAGCAGTGCAAATTCAAATAAATAAGCATTTAAAACATCATGTGGTAAAACTGCTACAAAACAAAGACAAAAAATATTAAAATATGCTACTCTTCACGACAGCATGGATGGGACTGGAAAGCATTATGCTCAGTGAAATAAGCCAGGCGGTAAAAGACAAATACCATGTGATTTCACTGATAAGGGAAACCTAATCAACAAAACAACAAGCGAGCAAAATAAAATCAGAGACTTTGAAATAAAGAACAAACTGACAGTAACCAGAGGGGAAAGGGACAGGGAGATAATGGGGAAAGAAGAATAAAGGGTCATCGAGGAACATGTATAAAGGACCCATGGACAAAGGTAAAGGGGGTAGGATTGAGTGGGTGTAGGTGGGGCAGGGGAAAGTGGTGGTGGGAAAATGGAGACAACTGTATTCAAACAACAATAAAAATTATAAAAACTAAATAAAATATCTAGAGTTAAAAGGCAAATATTTTCAAAAAAGAAAAAATAAAAACAAAAGCTAGCTTTTTAATACAAATTATAGGAGCCAAAGGATAACCTTTAATTGCTAAAATAACCATAAGAGTTGGCAATAATCATCTCCAAAAATAATTAAAGACTACTAAATATTAAGTGGAGATCCTACGATTGTTTTCCTTTAGAGTAAGTTACATACTTAAGACATATCCTTCTACTTTTGCACATAGAATTCTAAATTCTGCCTTTCCAGCCCAGCAAACCCTAAGCTACTCTTTTTGATTGCCCTCTATCCCCAGCACACAGTACACTGGATTATATCCTGAGGGGATGTTGGCCATGATGTGCTTCAGGATTTTAGTCTGTCCATTTCTGGTTGTATTGTTTTAACATGACAGTTTCAAAGGGTTTTTTTTTTGTTTGTTTGTTTTGGGGGGTTGGTCAGTTTTTTGTTTTCCTGAGACTTTCTTGTTGTTCTCTGTAGGAGAGTTCTTCTGACCCAAGATAGTCTTTTATTGCCAGAGGTACTTTGGCTTTAAATAGCATTTCACATAGGTCACCAAGTCTCCAGTCTACATTTTGCTGGAGAAATAACTATTGTGGTGTGATACAGCTATGCTAAAACAGACCTCTTGGACATGTAGTCTAAACATTTTTATTCTTTTAGACTTGCATATTTATTTTCCATAGAACACATATTGATTAAATTTTATATGTGTCATTACATAATCTAATATAGTAGTTTTGTCTGATATATAAAGTAAATGAATTTTATAGAAAAATACTATATACATTTTTAAATTAGTAGTTTTCTTACATTTATTTATCAAGGCTTTAAAATTTGGGAGGGAGAACCTACCCTTATCCAAAGCACTCTGCTATAATACATTTATCTATCCATACTTGCAACCTATATTTTTCTCCTCTTTTCATTGATCCAGTTTCTTCATAGAATTTAGTAAAAGAGCTTTCAAACCTGCAGAGTAACTTCTACTCTTTCCCCCCCCTAAATTAAAGCTATCCCTTATTTTGGAACTAAGGTCAGGCTTGAGAATGTAACACTAATCTTTAGTACGACTTTTCTCTCTGCGTGACTACAATGACTAGGGAGGAAAAAAGCAAAGCAACAAAGCAGGTCGATGGGTGCTGGATATGAAAGGAAAATCCTCTTTGCAGACCCCCTAGAAAATCAGATGCCATGTCAGGATTTACTTGCTACCTGATAAAGGATAAAGTTATTAATGTGAGCTTTCCACATAATATGTTTTTCTCATTTGATCTCACTTTTTCCCCTAAAAATAAAAGAATAGAATAGAATTTCAACTAGCAAAGATTTCTTGACTCACTGAGAAAATGAGTCAAAATAAATAAATATTTTGTAAAAATGGCTCTACTGATAATGATTAATATCTGGCTTTAGAATTATATTACTTCAATTAAGACCCTCAATTTGCAACCTAGTAACTCTAGTAAATTTATTCAACATTTCCCTCTAAATTGTAATATTCTTCCCTCTAAAGTGGGCATAAAACAGCATCCACTCATATGGTTTTATATTGTTTAAATAAGCAAAGTCCTAAACAATCTATCTGGTACATAATAAGCTCTAAATGAATATCAGATACCATTTACAATGCCTAGTTTTAGGTACTGCAAGGGTTATAAGTGGTATAATGTAAATTGCCAGCACTCAAAAAATTAAAGGTGTTTCTTGTAGCTTCAAAATCTTTTTACATTCTATTTTCCATTTAAGAGTCTTGTGTTGGATTTAATTTACATCTTCCCTTAATCTTTTTCTTTTTTTGAAAATAAAATCAATAAAAGTAACATTTGATTATGATTAAAGATGTAGTCTATTAAAACTTTGTTTTCTCTTTGCTGATGCATTGATCATAATTATCTTGTCAGATGTCACTAAAGGCAATGACAAGGTGGTAATAAAGCTTTACAAGTTTAAAATAAACCCTGTTATTTATTATCAAGTCTGTGAATTCTCAAACTTTTAGTCAAGTATGCAAAACACTTTAAAGAATAGTTGAGAAAAATAAAAAAAAAGTCTGACAATCAAAGTCAGACTTTCAAAGTCATGGTGTTATTTAAGTAGGTATTAATAATGCCTCTTACCCAGTACAAGATACAGCAAATGGGACTTACTAAATGCTTAATCGTAAGATGTAAATTAAACCAGATTTCTTGAAGATGAAGTTGGGGACATGAGTGACAAAAGAAGAAATGTAAACGAGAGAATCTAGAATAATATACACATTTAAACAGGTTGGCTTAGGTTGAACATAGGTCTTGATTGCAGGGTGCTCAATCAGAATAAACAGGAGCAGGAAAGACATACTGCCACCAAGTAAGAAAGCTCAGGAGGTAGTAAGAGCAGCACTCACTTAAAAATAGATGGATTATTCTCTGAGTTTTTAAAAAATATCACTGGTGAATATGGAGAGTCCTAGATCCAAAGTTATTGTATTTATATGAGAAAATATATCTCTAAAGATTAATTTTGATTGAAGCAAAATTAGGGAGGCTAATATTGCCTCACATACTGAAACTTGCCTTAACTGCAGGAAGAAGTCTATTCTGGCTATGAGGGAGAGCAAAATGCTCCTGATTAAGCAGCTTAGAAGACCCCTCCTGTTTTATTTATCTTTTAATATATGACTTAGTAATGCTTTTGGATTGGATATATGAAGCATTATTATTTTTTCTGGTGACAAGAATAAGAATCATGACTTAGGCTGCAAGGAAAAGTTCAGTCAACCTAGAGAAACTATGTATATGTATATGTATATGTATATGTATATGTATATGTATGTATACATGTATGTACACACATATATGTATATATGTATATATGCATATACCTGTGCACATACATATATTAGACATCTTAATAATTATAATCAACAAGTGTGCAATGGAGATATAATATCAAATGAGATTTCTTCTTGTTTCTTACAACTAATGAGTCAATGAAAATTTTAATAAAATTTAAAACAATGTAATTTTCTTCAGGACATTAAAAAAAGGTTAATACTAAATAAAAAAATTAATACACTTTTGAATATATTTTTATATTAGACATCTCTTTTTACTTTTAAAGGTATTTCAATCATGTTTATATAAGTAATTATTTTAATTAGTAGAAAATTAAATAAAAAAGGAGCTGTATAATGTGATAAAAAGGCCACAAACAACAAGCACTGATGAAGATGTGGAGAAAAGGGAACACTAGTGCACTGTTGGTGGGAGTGCAGACTGGTACAGCCACTGTGGAAAGTGGTGTGGAATTTCCTCAGAAAACTAAAGATAGATCTATCTTTTGATCTAGTGACCTCACTGTTGGGACTATACTATACTTAAGAATCCTGAATCATCAATTCAAAAGAACCAATGCCTCCCAGTCTTCATAGCAGTATTATTTACAGTACCAAGTGCTACAAACAGCCTAAGTGCCCATCAGTAAATGAGTGGATCAAGAAACTGTGGTACATTTGCACAGTGGAATACTATGCAGCAGAAAAAAAGAAGGCACTCCCATCATTCACGACAGCATGAATGGATCTGGAGAACATTATGCTAAGTGAAATAAGTCAGGCGGTGAAAGACAAATAACATATGATCTCACCTATAAGTGGAACCTAGTCAACAAAACAAAAAAGTAAGCAAAATATAACCAGAGACTATAAAAGTAAGAACAAACTGACAGTGACCAGAGGGGAGGTGGGAGGGGATAATGAGGGAAAAAGGGGAAAGAGTTGCTGAGGAACATGTATAAAGGACCCATGGACAAAGCCAAAGTGGGGTAGGATGGAGGTGAGAAGTAGGGATGGCTGCAGTGGGGAGGAAATAGTAGGGGGGAAATGGAGATGGCTGTACTTGAACATCAACAAAAAAAGTTAAAAAAACATAAAAATAACAAAAAATTTGGGCATATCACCTCTATAACACAAACTTCAATTCAGACAATACTCTCCACATTTAAAAGACAATATCTATAGTAAACCCAAAACTTGTTTTACTTTTCACATGCATACTATTTTAGGCACATGAGAAACTGAATATGATTTTTACTATTGATTATCTCATCAAGTTGTTGTTTATGAATGAAGAAGCAAAGAAGTTGAGAATGTCAAAAAAAGAAAAAGTTAATATTTAAAAAAATTGTGAAATAGATTTTAATTAGGTCTGGTTCTCTATTGAAAATTAAAATGATTCCCTTCAATAGTAATGAATATGCTGTTAAAATTTTAGTTTTTTAGAGCTATGTACTCAGTTTAATCTCAGGTATCATCCTTTCAAAAAATTGAGAAAAGGGATGTTATGGATTTTGATTTTTGAAAATGTGTCTACATTTCCTATCATAGAAATATATTCAATGCATTTTTTTAAAACTCCATAATTTCAGTGAGTAGAATAAATCTTAAATTAAAATTAAGTTATTATATTTAAAATTACATTTACTTAAATTAAAAAATGCTTTATTATTCCTTATGAACAAAAATGTCTGAAATAAAAATAATTATTTTATATTTTAAGTATATTTTATTGACTATGTTATTACAATTGTCTCATTTTTTTCTCCCCTTTGTTACCTTCCACCCCGCATCTGCCTTCACACCACCATTTTCCCCACTTAGTTTATGTCCTTGGGTCATACATGTAAGTTCTTTGGCTTCTCCATTTCCTATACTATTCTGAACCTCCCTGTCTATTTTGTACCTACCAGTTATGCTTCTTATTTCCTGTACCTTTCCCCTATTCTCCTCCCTCCCGCCCCCCACTGCTGCTAACCTTCCATGTGATCTCCATTTTTCTGATTCGTTCCTGTTCTTGTTTAGTTTGTTTTTGGTTTGTCTTTTTTAGGTTAAGTTGTTGATAGTTGTGAGTTTGTTGTCATTTTATTGTTCACAGTTTTGATCTTCTTTTTCTTAAATAAGTCCCTTTAACATTTCATATAACAAGGGCTTAGTGATAATGAACTCCTTGAACTTGACCTTATCTGGGAAGCACTTTATCTGCCCTTCCATTCTAAATGATAGCTTTGCTGGGTAGAATAATCTTGGATGTAAGTCCTTGTCTCTTGTGATTTTGAATACTTCTTTCCAGCCCCTTCTTGCCTGCAAAGTGTCTTTGGAGAAATCAGTTGATAGTATTATGGGCACTCCTTTCTAGGTAACTGTCACCTTTCCTCTTGCTGCTTTTAAGATTCTCTCCTTATCTTTAATCTTGGGTAATTTAATTATGATGTGTCTTGGTGTGTTCCTCCTTGGATATAATTTCTTTGGGACTCTCTGAGCATCCTGGACTTCCTGGAAGTCTATTTCCTTTGCTAGATTGGGGAAGTTCTCCATTATTTTTTCAAATAAATTTTCAATTTCTTGCTCTTCCTTTTCTCCTTCTTGCACCCTTATGATTCAGATGTTGGAATGTTTAATGTTGTCCCAGAGTTTCCTATGCCTCTCCTCATGTTTTTGCATTCTTGTTCCTTCTGAAAAGAAGAATGTGTATTTCTTTCTTCTGTCCAAAATCATTGATTTGAGCCCCAGTTTCCTTCCCACAACTGTTATTTCCCTGTATATTTTTCCTTATTTCAATTTGCATAGCCTACACTTTTCCCTCCATTTTGCAACGATACTAAACCATTTCTGTGAGTATCCTGCTTACCAGTGTTTTGAACTCTGCATCTGATAGGTTGGCTATATCTTCATCACTTAGTTCTATTTTTGGAGTTTTGATCTGTTCTTTTATTTGGGCCATATTTCTTTGTCTCTGCATGCCTGTTACATTGTGAGGGGTGGGAGCCTTAGGTATTTGCCAGTGTGGGACAACCCTTGCTGTGCTGTGGTGCTGTATGTGGGGGAGGGGTCCAAGAGGGAACAATGCTGCTTGCTTGGCTCTTGGCCAGCTTCCCCTGCTACCCACAAGCAAATTGGGCCCTTCCGGTGCTGATTTCCTGGTGGGTGGGTTTGTGTGCATTCTAGGATCCTGTGAGCCTCTTCAATGAATCCTCCTATGAGGCTGGGAGTTTCTACCACTTCCCCAACACCCACAGGTTTTTAGAGCCAGAAGTTTTGAGGCTTTAGTTTCCCACACTGGAAGCCTGGGTTGCATGGTCTGTCTTACTCTGCAGTTGTTCCTCCCAATTTATCTGCATGTGGATGTGGGACAACCTGGTCCACCACCTTGCTGCACAGGCCCTATGCCCTAGCTGCCTATCTCTGCCCTTCCCACCCATCCAGATGAATAATTCTTCTTTAACTCCTTGGTTGTTGGGCTTCCATACACTTCAATTTTCTGGCAGTTTTGGTTGTTTTTATTTTTAAATTGGTCGTTGTCCTTCTTTTGGTTGTGCAAGGAAGCAAAGTATATCTACCTACATTTTAATCTTGGTCAGAAGTCCTGAAATTTAAAAAAAAATATTTTAATAACATATTCAAGCTCTATCACTTCAAAAAATTTTATGTTCAGTTTAATATTAAAGACCCATACAAAATCTAAAGCAACAAAGTTAATACTACAAAAAGTATTACTTTTTTAGAAAAAATCTGATTATTGCCACACATTCATGTACTTTCATGGAGAGTACCAAAAGAAAAAGAAATCAATACTCTAATGCTTATATGCTTTTAAATGGAGAGCATTAATTTATAAGATATAACTTTTTTCCCATGAAACACGTAAAATCACATACCTATCTTCCATTCTAAAATCCGAAAGCTCTGAAAACTGAAAGCTTTGTATAAGTATGTAATAAACTCTCTTGGCAGCCAAATCTCATTACACTGATGTGAAACACTTATAATCCATACTTGTAATGTTTAGAGTAACTTCATAAATCTAGTTATAGAAATAGTGATATGTTGATTACAAAATGCTGTATCAGATCCTTCTATGGGCTTTGTGTAATACTTGGTGTATACATACTATTATATTTCCAAAAACTGGAATTGTGAAACACAACTGGCCCAAAGGGTTTGTAGACCTGTACTTGGTTGGTATTGAACAACTAAACGATCTGCAGACTTTACCACAACTCTAACCAACAAATGTGTTCATAGGAGAATGGGTTTTAAAATTCTATATAAATTGTGCAAAAATACCCTTATAACAATTATTACTGAGCACAACAATAAAAATATGACCGAGGAAATTCAATAAAATGCTAAATTCATGGCCAAAGACTCCTGTTTTTAGGAGAAAATTCAATGTGTATTGCGTGTGTGTGTGTGTGTGTGTGTGTGTGTGTTGTGTGTTTATTCACCTGGATTATAAGGCAGGTAAGATGTTTAAAAATATACAAAATTTTATGGACTTATTACTAAATTGGTAAAAGACAAGTTAGAATAAGCAGATAAAAGGACTAGCTAAAATATTACATTAGGCAGAAAATTTGGCACCAGGAAAGAGTACTGCGAGATGAAGGTGGTTTTAGATATGAATGGGGGGGAGAAATGGAGATTTATATTACAATGAACTCAATTATATAAAAGGGATTTTTAAATAAATATTTAACTGTGATGATTACTTATATTTAATATACCAGAGTAACTTAAAATTAGTGGGGGTCAACAAAGGTGGAAAAGAACACCTTTAAGTCTTATTAAAAGAGGAAACTATGGTACATTTACACAATGGAACTCTATGCAGCAGAAAGAAAGAAGGAGCTCCTATGCTTTGCAACATCATGGATGCAACTGGAAAGCATTATGCTAAGCGAAATAAGCCAGGCAGTGAAAGATAATACCATATGATCTCACCTTTAACAGGAACCTAAACAACAAAACAAAGAAACAAGCAAAATATAGTCAAAGACACTGTAATAGAGGAGAGGCAGAAAGTGACCAGAGGAGAGAGAAGAGGGAATTTCAAGGGAAAAGGGGAAGGGTTTACAGGAACAAAGTTAAAAGACACATGGATAAAAACTAGGGGGAGGGTGGTAATGGGAGGGAAGTTGGGAGGGAGGGGTGGGTGGGCTGGATTAGGAGTAAAGGGGAGAAAACTGTACTTGGACAATTATTAAAATAAAATTGAAACAAAAAAAAGGAACTATGGCCAGTTTTCTTAATCTTGTAATAACATGTTAACATTCTATTTCAACATTTTGCTTCATTAGATTTTAATGTATTATTATGAGTATCAACAGGGTTTTTTATTCTTTAAACTTTCTATGAAAATTTAATTATGGTAATATGAATTGTTTTGAGGAAATAATCAACAAATTATAATTTTATTTACCTGTCAAAAAACTAGCTTCTTTATTAGAAAAATGTTGGTTATACCAACCAGAACTTTTGAGTCCATTCTGTTAGCTGCACACAGGTTGATTTTATTACATCAGGTTCATTTATAGTTGTCATGGAACTTGTGATAATTACACACAACTTTGATGTTTTTATAAAATAATGAATTGTATTTGCCCATTCTACTATTGCTTTTTGAGTTAACACATTATTTACAGAGGTTCATCCTACAATCATTTTTCTAGCAATATAATCTAATTCCAAAAGCATTTTTATTCCTCTAGTGACTTTTTAATGCTTACCTCAAACTAAATTAGACCACTATAAAAACATACCTTTATTTAATCAATTTTTCACAATGCCAAATGTTTTTGATCAATATGTGAGTCACCTTGGTTTCTTCTTATGGTTAAATGGCTTTATCGTTCACATGTTTTTACATATACTGATAAGAACATGCCCCATATAAGTAAGTAAAGTCTTAAAGAACATAGTAAAGACTCATGTTTAAAATACGGAGTTTTAGTGTTTTGGAAAAAATCAAGGGGGTAAGCTCAATTAACAAATAAGTGTCTTGGATAGTATTAATTATTATTGTCAATGTCAAATCTTCTTTAAATTTAGATGAAATTCCTTATAACTGATGTATTGTCATACAAGAGGGTATTTGACTTTTAAGGGCATCTGAAATACAATTTAAATATGTGCATTTCTAGCAAGTTGGGTTTAAAGCACTGAGCAATGCAAATGTGAAAATATAAGCCTTTAAGTTAATTGCTCTTCCACGCTATTCTGATTACTCCAGTGAAGTTTTTGGATAAGGCCTGTGTGAGATCCTCTAATTTAGACTGGATCTCTATAACTTTAATGTGGATATGAATCAACTGGGCATCAAGTTAAACAGCGATTTCTAATTCACTAGGCCTGAAGTGGGACCTGGGAGTCTGTACTTTGAACAAGTTTTCAGATGATGCCAATGTTGCTAGTCAGTGGACATTGCTGGCCTGTGGGCAGTGTGAGTCTCTCAGCTGCGGGCACCTCAGACTCTAGAGCAGGGGTGTCAAACTCATTTTCACTGGGGGCCACATCAGCCCCTCGGTTGCCTTCAAAGGGCCAAAAGTAATTTTAGGACTGTATAAATGTAACTACCCCTTAACAGTTAAGTGAGAGCTTGGCGCTGTCTCCTGGTAGAAACAAGGTGCCGGGCTGGATAAAATAAGGTGGAGGGCTGGATTTGGCCCACAGGCCTTGTGTTTGCCACCTGTGCTCTAAAAGGGTTAGCTCATGGTTGCCAGTGTTACACCTCTAAAAATTCTTCAGGTGATCTAAAGAGCAACTAAGGGTTGAGGAACCATGCTTAAGAACAGTACAATGATTTAAAACATTTTACAAAACTTTTGAGAATATGCAATGACTAAAATTTTAAAAGTTCATCTACTTCAGAGCTCTGGAGGCCTGGAACTGATACACCTTTAATGGTTTCCATGCAAACAAGCCCAACTCTCAAGCCCAACTACAGTGTTGAAATACAAGCCCGCTTTGGGCAAACAGTGCTCTTAATGGAGACAAATTGACCCTTAGGATCAAGTTATTAATGCTTATTGTCCCCTCTCTATCATTAGCAGACATCAGTGGGTGGGCCAGTGTAAGAGCAGCAAATGAATACTTTATGTAGTAACTGTACTAACTCTGAATGTTTCTTGAAACCATTCACATAGCTTTAATGTACCTGTGATTTAGTCATCTCCTTGGAGTGCAATTTTAAACTGTTGCTCCCTCAGTTTAGAAACCTGTATGTGGTTATGACCCAGTTAGTTTAAATTGATTCTTTCCCTATGTACCCAATTAGCAATTACGGTTTTCAGAGCCTAATGGGAAAAGATGTGTGTTGGTGGAAAGAATCAAAGTGATTAAATACAAAAACACAAAGACAAACAAAAACAAAATAAGAACAAACCAACTTATCATTAACATACTGCAATCATTTTTGGTTTAATTATTCTAAACTTTTGTTTTTATATAGGAAGTTTGTGTATGTTTGCAAATTTTATACTTGACAATGTCAATTGACAGTGAGATGCTTAATTCTGTTCTTAACAGAAATTCCTCTCCCTTTAACTCATTTTAGCTACGTGATCCTTGTGTTTCCTCCCTCCAGGAAACTAGAACCTTCTCAAGTTCTAAGCTCTATTTTCTAGTTAATTACAAAATTGCTATCTATAAAAAATGAATCTAGAGATTGTTATACCTTTTTCTATTATTAGAATCCAATATCTTTCAAGCTTAAGCCAAATAATTTCAAAGTGTATAAACTGAAGCATCATTAAGAGTCATGGAAACCATTGGCACAGAGTGAACTTTCAACGTTATTGATCTCATACTTAATCCATACACCTCACTGGACCTGGCTGTGGTCCGTATTTTACACACTTATTTGGAGGAAAACTTGCATGTTACCATTCTGGCTAAACTCATCATTTTTCAATACCAGTTTTCTTCCCCATCTCCTAACATGAAAATGTACACCTGGGAAGCCTCTGCCTCAGGGTAACTGGAGTCAAGTCTAGAAAACGAGCACTAGAAGAAATGGAGTAAAAAGTTATATAGGTTTGCTGTGGCTGCTGTAACAAGGTGCCCCAGGCTGGAGGGCTTAGACAACAGAAATGTATTGTTTCACAATTCTTGAGGCTACGAGTCTGAAATCAAGGTGTTGGCAGAGATGATTCCTTCTGAGGGCTGAGGGAAGAGCGACTCCATGCCTCTCTCCTAGTTTTGAGGCTTTGCCAGCAGTCGCTGCTGTTCCTTGTCTTACAGATGCATCACTCATATGTCTTTCATAATGCTCCAGTGGAGCTACATCCCTGGTGTGTCTGTCTCCAAGCTTCTTTTCATGAAGGCACCAGTCATTTGAGATTAGGGCCAACCCCAATGAACTCACTTGAACTTGACTACTGCTGTAAAAGCCCTGTTTTTAAATAAGGTCACATTCTGAGGTACTAGGGGCTAGAATGAATATATATATATACATTTCAACCCCAAACACAAAGCAAACTATTTGATTTCCTCTGCTCCTATGGATCAGCTGGGTGAAAATTTAGTTATGACAGCAGGAGGAAACTGAATAGCCCTGATTTAAATAGGAAAACTATAAATACCTGATTTCCACTAACACCTTGATAAAAAAGATTTGCTATTAACTAACATACATCAAAAACTTACTGTATGGTAGGCATTCTTTTAAATGTTTTTCATATTCATTCCACGCAGCCACACTCAGAGCTCATTGTAATGAAGAGGGAACTAAAGACGAAGGTCTATTATTTGCCCTGGGTCAGAGTTGGAGGAAGGGACAAAATTCAGATCCAGACACTATGATTCTGGAGGCTCTGTTCTTAGCCACAAGGGGAGACTGCAGTGACCCGATGTGCCTCCCGGGGAGAAGAGTCGGTATTGATTGAGCAGTGAGTGGTCTCAAAGGTTTCCTGCTAGAGATCATGATCCACTGGTTTCGTGTTTAAAAGGAGATTTTTTTTTTTTTTACTGATTAACAGGAACTAAATATTGAACACTGATGAAATCCTCCTTTCGGTTAAAGGTATACGATGTAGATTTTGTCTGATTTATTTAGACCCTTAATTATATAGATTAATAAAAGTGTAAGTAAAATGTGAATATCCAAAAGAACTCTACAGAAACCACTAAGTAAAAAACAAACAAAAATGGTGTTTAAAAAGGTCCTCATAGTTTTGAATTTAAAATGCATTAAAATTGAGGAGAAAACAATGATATTTAGTCTTTTTAGAGAACACATGCAATTATAAAATTATTTTGAGGGGTGTTTAAACCACTTTCGTTTGCTGTGAAGGCAGCAGACTCAAGGCAAGAACACCAGAACCAGCAGGATCTTTGCTGGTCGTGAAAAGAATTATTCTCTTTGCTGCACTGAGAAATTTTTTCCCTAGTGTGTGTAGTTCATTTGGAATCAGTCATGTAGAGATCATTTAAAGGGGCCTGTATAAAGAGATATTTGAAGACATTTCTTCAGAGGCAGGGAACCTCAAGACAGAATAACAGATGAGTTTCTAATGAAAGGGAGTTGGGAATTACCTAATTAGTAGTACCTTTCCAGGGAGGTAGCAAGTGTGACACAGCCCTTTGGGAGTCCAGAACTGAAAAGAAGGGAACATGCAGCTTCAGTAGTGAAACTAGTAAGACACATGGACACCAAAATAGCAGAAGTAGCAGAATATTTAGGCAAATCCATAATGTAAAAATGACTATTTCTTTATCTTGTTCCAAGTGGTTTGTTCTTTTCTTCTTTTCTTAAACAATATTTATTATAAGTGTTTATGTTAATTCCTGCATGGTGGTGGTGGTGGTAATCTGTTTTTCCCTTATGCAAGTCAAAGATGCTACACTGAAACCCAGCATCACAGTGTTCACAAACATTAGGGAGAAGATGTCAGAAGCATGGCCTAGAAAAGAAACAAGTATTTTAATAGCTGAAGTAAGAGAAACACATCAGTGTTAGGTGGGCAAGCTGGTAACAAACTCTACACAGGATGATTCAGGCTGGACAGAAGGTCACAGATTACAACAGTGCATGAGAACCATGCATTTGAAAATTCTGCAAAGAGAGGAAACTGCTTTGCCAATTATTCAGGCAAACAGAAACCTGAAGATCTGTCAAAAATAAAGGAGCAGGCAAAGCAGCAGGAGGAAACAAAGCTTTACCATTAATAGAGAAAGTACTTGGTTAAGTGTGGCAAAGGCCTACTTTAGCTCAGAACTTATATTGGTTCCCTGTGGATCAGGAACTCATCTACAAGAATAAATGACCTAAGGCATGTAGGTAGAGAGAATTAAAAACATTACATTAGCAAAACACTTGAGAAAAATATCTGTTTGCAAATATTTTTTTAAACAATAAGTAAAACACATTCCTTTTCATATATTAGGCTCTCTTACCCTTTATCTGAAGGTATGATTTGAGTAGGGAAAAAATTTCAGTGTTTCAAAAGACCATGTGTAATTTAGACATTTGTTTTATGGGAAACATATTCTCAAACAGAAAATTGAAAGCTAAGAAGGCTAAGACTCCTTCTTTCCATTTTGGTCATTTCCCCGGGTGGACCTCCTTGGAAAGTGCAGCCTGAACCACACTGTAAGACAATTCAGGGTTCACTAGAGCTACATTCACTTTTGTGCATGTTATTTTTCGTCACCAAGATTTGTCTCACTAAAGTAAGAAATCAATTCATTGTGATCTGCTTGCATGGAGAGTATAGAAACCTGATGACAATTTTGTAAAGGCAAGTACCTATGGATACTGCTTCTAAGAAAGAAATGTAAAGCAGATGAGATTGAGCACGTTCAGAGTGGGAAATGGGAATGGCTGGGCTGGGGGTGTGGGGGAAAATGGAGACAACTGTACTTGAACAACAATAAAACATGTGAAAATAAAAGAAATGTAAAGCAATCTGAGGCTGGAATTCATGAGTTGAGGGTTTTCAGTCTGGTCTCAACATACCTCTCCAGTCTGATCACTGGTATTTATTGTACTAATTCAACAATAATCAGCGCTCTTTAAAAAACAAAACTGATATTTTATCCTGTTGCCATTTATGGTGAACATATAAATCATATCCCACAGCTAGGAAGAAATTGTACCTTGCACCTTAAAGTGAACAATAATAACACCTTAAAGTGAACAATAATAACACCTTCGCTTATTCTCACTCCAAAAAAAAAGAGAAAAAGAGAGAGAGAGACCTTGGCATTTATCATGGGTTGCTGACTCCCCAATGAAAACACATTTATTTTTGACTTTTTAATTGTTAATATCATCAGAGAGATAATGATCTTTGTGAATAATCACATGAGAAAATTCCTGTTTTTCATCATGACAACATACAGACTGCAATATTGACGGTATTGTGTTTCTTGCCCTTTAACCAACAAGTGTATTTTTTAAAACTATTTGGCACATCAATTTCTTATTGCAAATTCCTTTATAAATGATTTGTTGTTTCTGATACTGAGATTTTCTTGAATGCTATTATTCTGTTTCTCCTGAGTTCTCTGTCCATGATCCATACTTTCTTACCTCTGGTGTCATACTGTTATTTTTTTTCTTGGATTTTTTCCGTCTGCTTTTTCATCTGACAAAAGCCTATCATTTTTTCATTGCCCAGATGGAATCTTGCCACTTTATAAATGTTTGACTTTGCTTTATATTAATCTCTTCTTCCACTTTGTTCCAATACTATTTGTCAAACCTACATTATTTAATGACTATTCAGTCAGAAATTTTTAAATATCTACATCCTGGGATTGTACCTGGAAACTAGCAGCTATTGATATATACAGATAGATGCTAATCAATGTCTATATGAGAAAAACTTTGGCATACTATATCAAATTTAACATTTTGATAATAGTTTATCCTGCCTATATATTAGTCAGGTCTTTTTCAATCTATATACTGCACATAGTATTATCTTTAAAGTAAAATATATAGTTGTAAAATAAATATCTTAAATATATTAATATTGTCTTACTTAGCCTAAAAATATAAACTTTTAAAAATATTGTAATATCCTAAATATTTTATCACCTTTCACTCAATGAAAGAGACTACTGCTATTGGCTATCAGTTTCAATAATAAGAATAGTATAATTAAATTCTGTGTGTGTATATATATATATATATATATATATTTTTTTTTTTGCTTTGCTTTGCTTCATTGTATTTGTATGTGTGAGAGGGATGGGCCAGTTTACAGAACACTAAGAACATGGAAAATAAATTCATTTCTAATAGACAAATTTGGAATGCATGCTTAATATTTATATAAAATATAAACACAAATTCATATAAAGAGAATTTGACTAATACATATTCCATAACTTGATCTGTTTCTATTTATAGAGAAAAAGAAATAACACTATCAAACTCAGAATAAGAATTCAGCATTAGGAAAATACTTTATTTTGCTTAGTAAAGCATTGAGGGTTTAAGCCCAGTGCTCAGATCAGATATTCCACATGCAAACACAAACTTTAGTTTTTACAAGTTACCAGACTTCAGTCAGTGACTATGATTTGTTTTGTTTTGCTTCACCATATAATTTTGGAAAGAACTTAGAAGTGACATAAAGCAAAGTCCTCAATGTTAGCTATTATTATTTTAATAGTCACAGAATACTTAAAACAGAATGTTCACAGAAAGATTCCCTGCTTTCATGATTACACCATTATTCACACAATCTTCACATTTTGAATCAAAGACCCATTCAGAAATCTTCAGAACTATGTAGTTTGGGGCAAGATACTTCTATTTCTGAATATATGATTTTCATTCTCAATAATAATTTCTCAAAGCTTTCTGTTAGCCACTGACTATTGTAATTTTATGACTAAAATTTCCATTTTATTTTAGATACTTTTGTTGTAGTATTAATTAAAATGTTTCTATAACATTAATAGGTAATTAAATGATTTAATGTCTGGATTTCATTGAGCAACTATTAAATCCATGCAAAATTGTTGGTTTCATCTGTAATTCAGTGCAGAGAATCTTAGATTATTTCCAGATGAATTGATAATATGTGTTTAATTTCATTCTTGCTTTAAAATATTCGTCAAATTTGCAATTTTCAAGCTTTATCTTATAAAAAGTAAAATATATTGACATTATCTTCATTTATGTCTATCACAAAATAGCACACACTTGTCCAGAAAGCCATTGATAGCAATGCTTTATGTTATCCAATTTATGTTTGTCTGTTTTCCTTTTTAAGGGGTTGGAAAAATTAGGAAAAAAAAAACAAGCAAAATTAGCACTAGTGAAATTGGTAAGAGTTAAGAACAGTAAGGTTCAAAGTCATTCACTGCATGGATAGAACTATGATGAAAAGCAACAAGGGACCCTTGTACTTACTGAAGATACACCAGTCTATCTAGAAGCACAACTTTAGTCAAATGACTCACTGCTCCAGTTATGAGTTGCTCTCAGTAGTATCTGTTGCCATAGTGTTTCAACTACAAAACAAACACTTGAACATCCCCAAACATGTGCACGGACATACACACATACACGTGTGCACTCCCTAAGGAATTTCCAAGGCTTCAGTTATTCTTCATAGAAGATACTGGCCAAGTTGTTAGACTTTTTATTTCTGCAGGTGGATTTTGATCTCTGTTCATAAGGAAAGGGGCTATTTCTAATTTAGTTTAATAAAGTACTATTCATGTTAATGTTACTTGAGAAGGAATATGACACTTGGGATTCCAACTAATCTGAAAGTTTGATTTACTAAACTTAGCTGAACCTCATAGCCATCCCAGTCATGCCAAAAGAGATGGTTTTCAACAGTATAAATGTTGTTTTCAAATTTGGGGTAAATCTAAGTCCCATTTTAAGGCCCTCAGAAAATGTCTCTATGCTGGAGGCCCCAATTGGTCAAAAATACAAAGCATTAAAGAATAATTAATTGTTAAGATAAAATGAGGAAGAAGCTAGTTCTAAATTGGCATATGGAATGAAATAAAAAAATATTGGAATATAATATGGCCTACACGTGCAACATATTAAACTCTGAAAAAGTAATTGTTACTCTAAAGCATTTACTCAAAAAGAAAACTGAAATAGAGAAGGTTAGCTTCAACTTCCAAATAATTTAAGTATTTAGTCTGATGAGCTAGGAATACATTTCAGAATTCACTAAATCCAACCTTTTACTCTATTTTCAAAAGAGAAAAACTATGTTTCTCTGAGAATTTTGTTTTGTTTTGTTCTGTTTTGTTTATTCTAAATGAATGTGTCCTCGGAGTAGCCCCTGCAGTCAGTGCTGGCTTGTGCGATGTAGTCCCAAAGTGGTTCTGCAAGAGGCCAAATATGTGCACTTTAAGCTGAAGTATAACGTTATGCCATTCCAGATCCCCAATCTAGTCAGGGATTTTCTAGAAAAATAATTTGAATAAAATATTTTACATCACAATGTAGAAGTTTTAATAGTTTATTTATCTATTAAGATTATAAACTCTAGAATAGAAAATATAGAAGAAGCAAGGGGGAAACCAACATAATTGTAAGATACATGCAAGAAAGTCTTGATGTCTCTCAAATATAGCAGACTATGGTACAGCATGATTGTTATCAACCAGTAGAATATTTTACAAAGGAGAGTAGCACAGGAATTAGGATATTAGAACCATAGAGAAAGGTTTGCAGTGATATTTTCAGGATTCTTGTTTTATGAAAATAGCATCATGTGTATATTTTCTGTTTATATCCTAGTAAATGTATTTTAGAAAATCTTACAATATGGTGATGAAGAAGAAAAAAAATGTATCACATCTTAATGAAGATCAGTAATATTTTGTTTATCATGTCAAATAGCTCACTATGTTTATATACAAGGAGGGATTCATCCCCCCCCAAAAAAAAAACAAAAACAGAATTATCTTCCAGAAGGCAGGCCTCTTATAGTACAGGCTTACCTCACGAAGTGAGTGTTCTAGGAACCCATCTGTATCAGTGTACCAGCTGGTGGTGGTGTGAGAAGATGCATTTGGCTTCAGTGAGTTTTTCTGAAGACTCCACTGCGTTTGCCCATTTCTTAATGGGTGATTTATGAGCACACCCACCCACACCACTCTGAGTGTTGGGCAGTTTTTGATCAAAAATGGCATGACCCCCTTACCCCAACATTCTTATTCATCCAATCTCACCACAAGCAACTTTTTTTTCCCTGATGAAAAAAAAGTCCTCAAAGGGAAACATTTTGCCATGTGTAGATGTAGAAGAGGCGAAACAAAAAATGACAGAAGCACTAAAAGGCATCAAAATTGACGAGTTTAAAAACTGTTTTGAGGAGGGATAAAAACATCTCGATGGGTATAGCTCATCAAAGGGAAAGTACTTTGAAGGTGGCTGGAACTTAAATGTGTAAGAATAAATACAAAGTTTTTTGTTTATAAATTCCATTTCTTTGGCTCCCCCCCTCACATGCAAACATATATTCACAAATATACTCTATATCCCTGACTCTGTCTCTTTCACACATACACATATGTGCACACTAACACACTGATGTACCTACACCCACAAATGGAACCAATAATACACGTGGTTTCTTCCTGTGAGGATCTTTAATCAACCCTTTCCTATACTCTCACCCTTCCCATGCTCACTCCTTGCCCTCCACCTGGCCATCTATGGTGTGGATTTGCTGTGGAACCCTGCACCTTGGTTTTAGTGATGATGTGATTGTGTGTACTACATATCAAACATATACACTTTTTATTATTACACTGTCAGTATAATATATATTCTTCTTTGTTGTGGGACTTCATCTATGTTTTTGTGAAAGAATTCTTGAAATGAATTGTAGAAATCATTTCCTTTCAACAGCATAATTTATTTGGCCGCATAATATTCTATTGTATAAATTCATTAATATTTATTCAAGTTATCTCTATAAAGAACATTCTGATTTTCTCTTTTCTTCATGTGTGAACATTTCCATAAGATATTTTCCCAATAAGAAGATTGTCTCATTTAATTTCAGTTTTAATGGTTATTGCTAGATTGGCTTTCTAATTAATTGTTTAAAAAAAACCCCATATGTTTATCAGCAATGTAGTGAAAATATCACTTTTCCTGAATATCATCCTACAGTGGCTGCTATCTTTTTAAATATTTTTTGAAGAACTAATACATCAGTTTTACTTTCAATTTACTAGATAATGTGAAATTAAGCATCTCTTATCATTTTTGAGCTGTTGGACTTATGTTTCTTTAAATAGCCTAAGAATAGTTTTTTTCATTTTTCTTTTGATCTTTGAAGGACATTTTTGAACACTTTAGATAGTATTTTGGTTTGTTATTTGTCCTGAAAACATTTTTAACCCATTATTTAGACATTTCTTGTCTTTGCTTATTTTTCAATTTTATTTTTTAAATATTCATTATCTCTGTAGTTTTGAGTTTTCTCACTTACTTTAAAACTTTCACAATACCTAAAATATATTATTTTATTATTCTCCAAGGTATATTAGTATATATATTTTATTGTATATATTTTGATACATTATATATTGTATACACATTATACTGTACATACATTCTTCTAAAATGTATAATGTATTATTGTATTATTTTATTTAAATATACTTGTAAGTTAAGGTTCAACTTAACTTACATTGTGGTTATGGATTAACTTTAGGCAAATATTGAGTTACATTGTGAGATTCTGTTTTAATCTATGTGTGTACTTGCCTATTCCTGAGTGAATCAATACCATGTTGGCACATACACAAACCCACATGGACATACAGACACACAAACACCTCCTTCCTGGCACAACATATGGTAAGGAAGCTGACACAAGGTTCAAATCCCAGAGGGGTGAATTACTGCATGTACAACATTTGATAATTCATGTAACCAATCTGTGCTTTGAATTCCTTATGAAGTATAATATCAATACATACTATTAATAGTTGGCATTAAATATACAATTGATTATCCCAGAAGTCAATTCTTATATGGTGAATAATGTGCAGAGCATTCAAAAGGGCGTAGAAGGAAGCAGGTCATATAGAGGGAGAATCTGTCCTAGGATTTAGTCTTTTTTAAATTAAAATTATTGAGGTAACATGGGTTAGTAAAATTACATAGGTTTCTGGTGTACAATCATTAAAGAAGGCTTAACATTGATTCTGGAACTTAGGTATATATCTTTAATGTTATGCTAATTGGGGTGAGGGAATCAGACCTCTATACCTGTTTGTTAATCATTCATTAGATGTGGACTACTGCATCTTGAAAGAGAGGTGACATTAGGCATACAGCTTTAGCTCTGACAATTTCTGAAGAGGGCTGACAGCTGGAAGCCATATTCTGGAAGGACTTCCAGCACCCAAGACAATGCCACTATTCCTGAAAGAAGGATCTGAGTGACTGATCGCCACAGCCCATGCCCTGTGTGGTTCAGATCCACATTTTCATAGGTTATGTAAGCAGCAACTTCAGGCTTTGGGTGAGCATCATTTCCAGGGAGAAACTTTAAAGGACAAATTTAGTGGCTGCCCCTGTCACTAAAGATGGTCTCACGGTTGCAAATAAAATGCTGTCTCCCCTTCTTCCCTTTCCAGGTTTTCCTTGCCCTCAGCTAGTACTCTGCTCATCTCTGTTAACCAGAAGAATAACCTAGATCCTCTTTCTTGAAATTTTGACCTATTATCAGACCATAATCTGGTCTGGGTTGCTGCCATTTCTATATGAGTGCACAGTAAAAATTGGGAAAGATGCACCACTATGTTCCTACATATGCACTGGGTGTGAAACAATTTCTGTCTACCTCCATATGTAATGCTGGTCTTACCTCCTTTAACAATACGTGCAGTTTTCTCTGCTGAGATGGTCCTTTCTCTTCTTACATGCTGATTTCTTGGCATGAAAAATTTAATATACTCATATAGATGTTATAGTCTTCAGTTCAATAAGACTCTTGCTGGTTCTAGTAGAAACGTTTCTGCTGGAGCAGCCAGAATTTTTAAATCTGCAGAGCCTAGAATTGCAAGAACAGAAACATAAATTCTCCCAAATAGGTCACTGGTTGTGATGGTAAACAGAACCACTCTTGTGTGCACTGTTTGATTTGGGTTTTCTATCTCCTGAGAATACAGCACTATATAAAATTCTTTAAAGTGTATATACCTCTGTCCTGGAGAATGGTGCTGCATCTTACTGACTTCCTTCAGCAATATATTCCATAACTTTATGAGGCCATTTGTGGATGGTGCTATATGTGATGTACAAGCGAATTTCATGTCTTACTCATGTTGTGTGGAGTCCTATGTCAAACAGTCTCTAAGCCCTTGGAGGGGGCTGCTGTCTGGTGGGAATTCACTTGGGATTCAAAGATTTTCACACTCTATACCAATTATCCCATGTTCATCCACATACAATTACCCCCAGATTCCCTCACCTCTAATCTTGCCATCTTTTCATTTCCAAGTTCCTGATTGAGCTGACTGTGCCTGTCCACAACTGTGTATATATTCTAATCACTTCTCTTTCCACTCGGGGTGGATCACTCAGTAAGATACTTCAAGTTCAGTTAATCAGGAGAGTTTTCCTTTACTAGCTTCTTTCTAGGTGAGCCCTGAGTAGGATAGAGGGAAGCTACCATCAATTGTTTGCACCCATATACAGAGTCAGTCTCTCTGTGAAGTGGCCTGGGGTTTTTCCTCTTTGCTCATCTGGTCATATGTGGTCTCTCACTTGTGTTCACAGCTGTGGGAGTTGAGAGAAGTTCTGGTTCTCTGGAGTAGAGGACATGGCAGTCTCAGTTACAGGCTTATGGAACTTGCATGCTCTTTCTGCTCCTCAAGCCATACAATGATAAAAGGTCTGGATAAAAATGAAAGGTCTGATAAACAAAAGGTATTATTCTTTAAGAATTGGTACCCATTGACTGAAAAGAGCTTCAATCCCAGAATGAAGAACCTTGTATACCCTCCTATGTCAGCCCAGTGAAATTTGGTTGTATATCAAGCAGATACAAATAGAAGAAAGCAAAAACATAATAGCTAACATGGAATAGAAAATGGAGAATAGCTGGGTCTCAAAACTGGGAATGAGAAGCCTATTGGAAGAAAGCAATTACTGAAACTGTTTCTTTAAGGGGCCATGTTGTCATTTGTGCATCTTATTTAAAGTCTGGTCTCCTTTAATGCCATTCCTAGTCACTTGAGTAATTTTTTTTCTTGTAAGCTTCCTGCTAAATAACCTTGGATGGCATTAAGACCAGTAGACTTTTATATATATTTTCAAAGAAAACCTAGGCCCTTTAAGTAGCAGAAAGAGCATGAATAAATTTGTTACATGCCATTTTGTTATTTTCAGACCACTAAAGGCTGGTAAACTGAATAGCATATATAAATTGTGTTATTGTTCTGATCAGAAAGAGAATCAGAAAAGGCAGAACAGTGTAACTATGGAAGAATTCATCTCTGTACCTTGAAATTTCCTTAGAAGTTAAATGCAACTTCTTTCTTTTCTTACACAGGAAATCGGTGGGCTCATGAAAAATCACTGTCCATATTATAAAAATTGGTAAAGGTTACATTCTTATATATGATAAAAAATATTGCACTGAAATGGCAAAAACTACTGTTTTGCCATTTTAGAGGTTCAGGATTGCATTGGGAAGTTGAGTGTCAGTGGAAGAGAAAAGTGTGGCAATTGGATGAGAAAATTAATACTTATATTTTTTGCACTTCTAACTCAGGATGAGGTGCATTGTACTAGGCATGAAAAACAAAGGAAGAAAACTTGCAGAAGTGATCTTTTTCTCATATTGAAAGAATCATTTAGAAAACATTTTTTCAAGTTGTGTGCTATTGTTTGGTAAATAGAAACATATTTTATAATATAAATATTTTGCCTTTCTGGTTAATTCCAGGGGAGTAGGGCGTTTTTTGAATGCACATGTACCAGAGTTTATCTCAGAAGTGTTTAGCAGTTAGACGAAGTTACAATAATCCTTAGATACAAGGCTATCAAGAAGCGTTGTACTCACTCACCAAGAGACTTGCAAAATATTTTGAGAATTATCTGTGTCTTGCAGATGTTCTTAAGCCACAGAGAAAATTATTTTAATGGGGAATTTATATCCCATAAAGGATTGTGCATTTGAGAGACTGGATTGCATGACTGACCACTGATGGAGGTAAAATCCAAGCAAAACCACATTTGTGTGTGAGCATCTGTCACTCCCCAGGGAACATTTGCATCTCATTAAGTTCTCCATTCCTGTCAGCTGGGATGTCCCATCTGATGGACAGATGAAGGTCCCACAGACCCTATTCCTAGGGGCCTGGCTGAAGGGAAAGATAAAGACGAAATGAATATTAAAATTTTGGGAGCATTCTTGAATTGGATCTCTCACATGTTGGATTAAATGGCTTAACTATTGATAGAATAAATTATTTCTCAGAAAAAATAATCCTCACTCTTTTTTCAGAGATTGCTCAAGTTATAGCAAAGAAAATAATGTAATTACTCTTATCAGAGTACACAAACAGAAAGAGGACAGAAATTATTTTCCAAAACTCTACTAAACTAATGTTTTCCCAACCATGGTCCTAAATTAGAATTAGGGTGTACACATTTTTTCCAAATAATTAAAAATATATGGTTTCACTAAGATGGGTACATATATAAAGAATTAAAAGCATATAATATAAACAATAAAATAAATCTTTGGTGTATTTAGGTTAATATCATCTTGAGAAAACTTTGTTTTAGTATGAGAAGTTGCAGCGCTAGAAGTTACACTGACTTATTTTATGGTGCTGAGAAACCAAAGCCATGTAGGAGGAAGGGGAAGTAAAAACAACCCCAATTGTGTTCACTGTGACATAATTTTTGTGTGGTTGAGAAGTTGTAGTGCATGAACCATCACTTATTTTCCCTACAGTCATTGTTTCATAATTTTATGTAATTATCTAAAATAATCTTTTACCATCCTTAAAACTAACCCAAGCATAGATAAAAATAAGCCACACAGCACATTCAAGGTCTCTTATCTTACGGTGTCAGAAACTTGTGGGGGGAAGTAGGGAAGGTAAGAAATAACAGCAGACGGCAAATATGCCATGCAAATTGGACATTTAACCTCCGCCTAATAAATCAATTAAGCAAAGCAATTTTTGAAGAAAAAAGGCTTATTTCCTTCATAAAGAATGAACATATGTTTCTGATTTCATAAATTCTGCCTTAAGTAGGTGATGCTCCATACATTATTTCCTTTGTTGGCACTCTTTTATCTCAAACATAAACATTTAATTTTATTTTAAGTTAGTTTTCCATTTATTTTTAGTTTGATTAGTTTATTTTCTCTTCATAATGGCACAAATTAAGTAAAATCATGCCAACATTTCTGCTACTATAAGGCACATTATTATTATTGCCACTCAATTATGCAATATGTCTTCCTAGTCCTCCCAGGAAGCATGATATATGTATCAGTCAAGGCCCAACCAAAGAGAGAACACTCAAAATAGAACATTAGATGAGAGTTTATTATTAGATGAGAGTTATTAGATGATCTTTTATTAACAAGAAACCATTTGTAAAGGTGTAATGTAACTTTAGGGGACCTGAGAGAAAGATGTCCCAGAGCTGGTAGTCTCCGGTCTGTAACCAGCCCTGCGCCTGACAGGACAGAAGGAGACATTGTCAGAAACTGGAAAGACACTCATGTAGAGAAGGCCGCAATGGGTGAACCAAATCATCTTATTGAGGACAAAGTCAGCCCATGGGGACACCACAGAAAGGGAACAAGATAAACACTACGACTTCATTCTCTTTTTTGGTCTTTCTTCAGTCTTCCTTTATTCTTTAATCTCCTTCCTAATCTTCCTCTGACCTTCTTAAGAAAAATTGTTCTAAACATAAGAATAAAGCAAGAGGAAGATCACAGGTCTTTTTAATTTCATCTTGTGGTATTATTTAACAAGCCCTCTAAAGAATGTTTATTCCTCTAGGAACACACAGCAGAGCAGTCTTTGACCTTGCTATTTACTATCTGAACTTGAATGCTAAGTTGTAGTATTTTTTTTTTGTCTGATAGAGATCAAATTATTTCTGTCTGGTAGAAAAGATAACCTGTATTGTATCACCCTGTAGGACATCTTTATTGACTTTCATTTTAATTAATGAGTTGAAAAATATCATTGACACCTTTTCAATCTATTCTGTGTGAGTCTCATTTTTAACTGAACCTGTTTATAAATCAGAGGACACCAGAGTCCTGTTAATGAAATCCATACAGGTCAACTTTGGGGCAACAAGTAAAGTGGAGAAGGATAGATCATAAATTTCAAGGAGTAAATGGAAGATATTCTACAGAATTAGAATTTGATCTTACATGGTATCTTATTTCTTTTCCAATAACATTAGTCAAATTATGAACTCATTTTAAATTACTATGGATATAAATGTTTTTGTTTGTTTGTTTGTTTTACCAATGAGGACACTATTGTGCCAAGAAGTAATGGATACAAACCTCTAGCCATGTGAAACAGATTAAAAATAGAATTTCTTGGGGAAAAACCTAACAAATAAGGGATAGTAGAAGCTCTATTATAGTATTATAATAATGCAAATTCCTCATGTGTTCACTGTGGGGAATGTGCATTATGGAACCCTTTCCAGGATGGGTGTAAACAACCTCTTGAAGGATGTTTGTCCATGGCATGGTACTCTCGGTCCCACAAACATTCTTGACTTGGACCTGGAATCTAAATGCTAGATGACTGGCTTAGTGAGTCATTAAGAAGAAAATCCAGAAACAAACAAGTCAAAAGCACAGTCAACCCCTCAAAGTTTCACAGGCTCACAAGTAACCTGGGCATGGGTAAGTGTGTCCAAGGCCAATGTTCCACTAGTCTCACCTGTAATTATTCTGATATTGGCTGTATGTACCTTTCTTATTTGCTAAGATCCATAGCCATGTTTCTGTTTAAACAAGTTGTTAAAGTCACCATTTGCTCTGTAATTAACTTAAGTAATTAGTGCATCTTTTAACTTGTTTCAAACAATTAACCAATAATAAGTAAAAACAGCATTGTTAATGTCTTTTAAGGATGCTTGTTTTCACATAGGTTGTAAAAGTTTATGAATTACCAACTTTAGATTTTCAGATACTGGGGAACTTTGGAAGGAAAAAAGACAAAATGAACTGAAATATAAAATTCTGGAAAGAGAAAAACATTTCACGTTTTTAGATTTCAGAAGCTCCATAAAATCCAAGCAAGGCAGAAAAAAATGAAAAGCACACTTGGTCGATGGCAGTCAAAAATACTGAAAACTACTGAAGACAAAGATAGAAATCTTAACAGCAATTTCAAATGTGTAAACATACAATAGATGGCTGAATTTTCAATTGATTCTATGGAAGACAAAAGCAAATTGCATAACATTTTATTTTATCTATCTATCTATTTATTTATTTTTATTGTTGTTCAAGTACAGTTGTCTGCCTTTTCCCCCCACCCCAGCCATCCCCACCTCCCCCGCTGATTCCACCCCGCCTTGGTTTTGCCCATGTGTCCTTTATAGATGTTCCTGAAAACTCTTCACTCTTTTCCTTCCATTATCCCATCCCACCTCCCCTCTGGTTACTGCTAGATTGTTCTTAATTTTGATGTCTCTGGTTACATTTTCTTACTTTTTTGTTTTGTTGATTAGGTTCCACTTAAAGGTGAGACCATATGATATTTGTCTTTCACCTCCTGGTGTATTTCACTTAGCATAATGCTCTCCAGATCCATCCATGCTGTCACAAAGGGTAGGGGCTCCTTCTTTCTTTCTGCTGCATAGAATTCCATTGTGTAAATGTACCACACTTTTTGATCTGTTCGTTTACTGGCACTAGGGTTGCTTCCAGCACTTGGCTATTGTAAATTGTGCTGCTATGAACATTGGGGTTCATGGGTTCTTTTGGATTGCATGACATTTTAAAACCATGGAAAAATTTTAAAACACGACTGACACAATATTCTCAACTCACAAGTCACCTTTAACGATAAAGGTGAAATAACATTTCAAAAAGCAAAACCTAAGAGAATTAATTGTCAATAAACAGGAATTATAATAAATACTAGATAAGATTTTTAAAGCTAATGAAAACGACTCCAGATAGAAATATGGAGCTGCAAGAAGCAAACAGCATTGTAATAGGAAGTATGTGGGAAAATACAGGACTACTTGTTGTTTAAGGTAACATCATTTGGGTTCTTTTTCTCCATTATCTTCATCAACATTTGTTTGTTGATTTGTGGGAATGCAGATTGGTGCAGCTACTGTGAAAGCAGTATGGAGATACCTTAAAAATTAAAAATGAAACTGCCTTATGACCCAGATTCCACTTCTGGGAACTAATCTGGAGAAACCTGAAACACTAATTTGAAAGAATATAATCACCCCTACATTCACTGCAGCAGTAGTTATAATTGCCAAGGTTTGGAAGCAGCCCAAATATCCATCAGTAGATGAGTGGATAAAATAACTGTGGTGCATTTACACAATGGAATAATACTTGGCCACAAAAAAGAATAAAATTTTACCCTTTGTGACAGCCTGGATGGACCTGGAGAACATTATGCTAAGTGAAATAAGCCAGTCAGAGAAAGGCAAATACCTTATGATTTCATTCATATGTGGAATCTAATGAACAAACTGAACTAACAAGAAAAATAGAGACAGACTCATAGATAGAGAGGAGGATGACAGCTTTTGGGTTTGGTTAGAGGGTGCAGGGATTGAGCAAAAGGAGAAAGGACTCGGACAGGGACAACACTGTGCTGATTGCTAGGGAGAGTCAGTATAAGGGGGTACACGACTGGAAAAAATACAATTTTATATATGTCTAAAATAAAGAGACAAGGTTAAAAATATCTTGAGGATTTAATATTTATGCAAAGGTATACTTTTTCTTTGTCCTGCTGTTTTTCATTCTCTGTGTCCCTTCTCCTACCCATCAATTATTTAAATATTTTAGCATTGTTTTTAAATTAATGTATTTGCTTTTTAGATATTTCTTTGCATTATTTATATTGCTGACACTACTGCTTGTGTCTCTATTTTCCTCCCCTTTGCCTTCCTCCTCCCAGCCCTTGCTCCCCCTTCCCTCTGGCTATCACCACACTTGTCTGTGTCCACGGGCTATACATATACGTTCTTTGACTAATTCCTTTACCTTCTTTCATTAGTCTCCCCTCTCCGTTCCCCTCTGAGAGCTGTCAGTCTGCTCCACATCTTGAGAGTGCCTTTGACCAATTTTATATAAACCTTATATTTAGTGCCCTCTTTTTTTAATGCTAGAGTTGTCACATGCCACTATTTTTGCTGTAAGTAGTCAGGTAGATTTTAAAGTAATTAAGAGAAAAAATGTTTTTCTTTTTAAACTCTACTTAGATATGTACTATGTCTAAGATCTTTATCCCTCTGAACAACTGAGCTTGAATCTATCATTTCACTTTAGCATTAAAGAATTCCTTTAACATATCTAATAATTCATGTTTGCTTACTAAAAACTTCTCTAGATTATTTATCTAAAATTGTTTTATTCACTTTGATTTTTGAAGAATATTTTCATAGGATACAGATTTCTTCATATTTTCTTTCAGCACTTTGAAGATGTGCTATTAGAGTTGTCTTAGAGCCATCATGAGATCTGATTAGAATTTGGTAGTAATTTTAATAGTTATTCTCTTGTGTGTAAAATGTTGCTGCCCCCACCCTTTGGTTACTTTGCAGAGTTTTTCTTTAATTCATGGTTTTTAGTCATTTGACCTTGATATATATTAGCATACTTTATTTTACATTTATCCTGTTTGGGCTTCCATGACCTTCTGAAATTTTAATTTTCTATCTTTCTCCTTATTTGGGAAATTATCTGCCATTGTTTGTTTAATTTTTTAAATGTCCATGCTCTCTTCTTTCCTTCTGGGACTTTAATTCAACCCAGGGCAGAACTTTTTCTTTTGGCCCACACATCACAAAGTCCTGTTCATGTTATTTCTTCTCTCCTTCATAGTGGAGAGTTTAAATCTGCCTTCCAGTTGACTATTTTCTCTGTCATTTGTAATTTGCTATTAACTCCTCTAATGATTTGTTTTACTGCATAAATTTTGTTTTTTATTTTGATTTTTCTACTAAATTTATTAAATAATATTTATTATGAGAATGTATATGTTTATCTCATTAAGAATAATTATAACAACTTAACGTTCTTGCCTGATAATCTAACATTTGGGTCATCTTTATGCTGATCTCCATTGATTGCTGTGTTCTATTGTTTGAATGTTAAGTGTCTTGAACATTGTAAATGCTATACTGGCGAGATGAAACTCTGGATTTTGTTATTTTGTCAAGTTTTCATGTTTTCTTGGCAGGTAACAAATTAACTGTCAGAATCAGATTTCAGACCCTGTTGTGTCTATGGGAGATAGCAGCTCAAATCCCATTTTGGCTCTCATGATCAAAACTCCAGGCTATTCAGAGTCTGTTTCAAATATGCATGGCTGAGGAGTCAGCCCAAGACTTGTAAAGATTTTATGCACAACTGTTGAGGCACCATTTCTCTGGTTCTTTTCATTTTGGTATTTGTCTGTCTTTTTGTCAGTGCCTACTGATACCCATGGTTCTGATTTTTCAGTCCAGAAAGAAGGTAGAGTTTATATAAGCATTTTAGCTGCTCTGGGACTAGTTGTGACTATAACTGGCTTTCATTTAAATTTATATTATATTCTTCTTCTCTTCTGGAAGGTATGTGTTTCAGTTTTTATCAACTGAGACTCACACCTGAGTTCTACCTATATATGCATTTTATTTGTATTTATTTTCTTCAATTAATTTCTCATCATTTAATAACATTTAAAATATTCTGATTAAATAAAACCTGCAAAAGGCAGGGAGATTTCAGCACTTCATTCTCCTCATTTCTCTGTTGTCTCCTGTTGCCCAGCCTCTCTCACCGTCACCTCCCCCATTCTGACCTTCACTATGGGCACTTCAGCCTTCTATATGTGCACATTTCTTTTTTCCCCTTGGAATGGGTTCCTTTTTCTTTCTTTTTTTCCCATGGGAAGGTTATGTATTTTGTTTCTTTCCTACACTACCATAATTTTTATGAGTTAATCACTTATGCATACTCTTTATGTGCCATTGAATTCTTCTGAATATTTTTCTTCTTTAATAAGAGTGCTTTCCACAGAGCCATTATTCAAAGAAGGTCTGTGTTTGACAAAGATTTTCAATTGATGTGTGCCTTGGAATACATTTATTATAAACTCTTTTTTATGTGGTAATTTAGGTGAATACAAAATTCTAGATCCAAAGCTGTTCTACCTCATAATTTTGCATGTTATTTATTTTCTTTCTTTATTTCAGTGTCCCTGTAGTGAAATTTAGTAACTGTTGGATTCCTATTTTTAAAAAGATTTTATTTATTTATTTTAGAGTGGAGAAGGGAGGCAAAGAGAGAAGGAGAGCAACATCAATGTGTGGTTGCCTCTTGTGCACTCCCTACTGGGGATCTGACCTGCAGCCCAGGCATGTGCTCTGTCTGGGAATTGAACCAGCAATCCATTGATTCACAGGCCAGCACTCAATGCACTGAGCCACAACAGCTAGTGACAGATTACTATTTTTGTAGTTAATATGCACACTCTCTCTTAAAGATTTTTAGAAATTTTTCTCCTTCCCTTTATCTTTATAGATAATGCACTATAAACTTTATAGACCTAAAGTTTTATTTTCCAGCTCAATTTATAATTTCTTTACTCAGTAAATCTGCAGTTAGTCATGATTCTTTTAAATATTCCTTCCTACTGTTTTGCTTTTAATTTTTTTCTATTATATACTTATGATTTGTGATTTTTACTTCTACCCTTTGTGTTAATTTTTCTTTTGTCTTTTCTATCACACTATTAATACGTGTGGGAATTGGGGTAAGCAGTTGTCTTAATTGGTCCTATTTTGTGACCCTGCTCTCTGTTGCTGTGTAGAAATGACTATTTCTTGCATATATGTCCCTGCCATGCCATTCTTGCCAAACTCATGATAGCTTGCCATGTTAATTATGAATAAGTTCAATGGCTTCTGTCTCTAAGATCCAACTGAACTACGTTTTTCTTCTGATGCATCACTAAAGTGGATTAAAGCTCTAGCTTACTATTATTCAATAGTTCTTTCAGGTTATTTGGTATGGACTTTGAGGTATGTGAATACAATTTAGGTAATTAACTGTTGATATTTGCAAAATATATATCTTATGGTAATATATACATATATATATTACATTTTATTACACTCACAGTTTCAAATTATATGGCTGTAGACTGTTCATACAAACTGAGTGACCTGCATAGCAATGTAACTGAGGAAGGATTCCCATTTTTCTACATATTATAAATAATTTTCTTCACAAGATGTTTGGAGAAAACACACATATATTTGGGTTTGCATTCTAAAGAGTTGCCTTTTTAAAAAAGTTTATTTTAATTCTCCTTTGATAGTTCATACTAGTTGCTAATATAGGTAACATGCTGACTGTGTTATGCTTTCAAGACTTGTAGCACAACTGAGCCAATAAAATGAGCATACATTTCACTCCTGATGGATAGAGTGTCTCCAATCTCAGAATAGCATGCATCATAGTGTTTTGGAATACACAATATATTCATTTATACAAATGTAAATTATATTCCTGTGGTCAACTGGGGTGTGAAAATATTAAATAAAACATTCCAGAAATAGAATAAGGTATTAAACTGAAAATAAAAGAGAGATTATTAAATCTTCACCCTGAGTTAGAGGTCCTTTACAACATTTACACCAAAGTAAATGGAATAGAGGAATTGTTGAGTTGTGTTTCATGAGCTGATCTAAAATGGTTGGGTTATGTAGTAGCTTACACTCAAAGATACCAGGGGGTCTATTTTAGCACTGATGACTTCAGTTTGGATATTTGTAGAAAAGACTTTTTTAAGTAAAGAATAAGATAATAAATATCAAAGTAAAATTCCCAGAGCTTGCTTGCTTGCTTGCTTTCTTTCTTTCTTTCTTTCTTTCTTTCTTTCTTCTTTCTTTCTTTCTTTCTTTCTTTTTCAGACAGCTTTTCAGGTAACATCCATTGAAATTTGATTATAAAAACAGTAGTCTCTCATTTTTAAACATTAAATTTTTTAATTTAAATAAAATTAAATATGAAAATATATGTTTAGCATATGCTGTGTAACCAGAAGTTTGATTTGCAACTGAAATTTTAAAGACAGTCTTTATAGTGAAGGAGGTTATTATATTTTTTCCTTTTATTGAATTTATTGAGGTGACATTGGTTAATACATTTATACAGGTTTTATGTGTGCAGACATATAATATACCATCTGTATATTGTTCACCGCTAAAGTCAAGTTTCATTCATTACCATTTATCTCCCCTAGAACCTCTTCCACCCCCCTCACCCCTTTCCCTCTGGCAGCAATCACCATACTGTTGTCTGTGTCTATGAAGGTCTTTTTTTTCTTAGTCCCTTCACCTTTTTCACTCAGTTCCATATCCCACTCCCCCTCTGTTAGCTATCAATCTGAGGTTATCATATTTTTGAGAATATTGTAGGTTAGTGGAAAAATTAAAGGGATGACATAAGGAAAGGATTTTACTAATACAAATTTCTTTGTAATTGTCAGTTTGTAGAGGCATGTTTAATGAGAAGATGTGATGATATAAGAATGAATTTGGGAAGGGGGATAACGAGGGAAAGGGTCTTCAAGAAATGTGTATAGAGGACCCAAGGACAAAGCCAAAGGGGCAGAACAATTGAGGGCGGGAGGTGGTGGTTGGTGGGGCAGGGGACAGTGGTTGGGGGAAAATAGAGACAACTGTACTTGAACAACCATAAAAAAATTAAAAAAAACATAAAATAGATATTTTAGTTAATTACAATAGAAATGAATTTGGTGGTATCACTCTTCATTTTACCAGGAAGGGTACATGGTGTAATATATTTTTCCTTTATAGTTCTTTTTTAAAGATTCATATTTTTGCTTTTAATAAACAGTAAAAAAGTGTACACTGAAAAGAGCATTGTGTAAATACTTAGCACATGGTGCAGTGAACATTTGGCACTAAACTGGCAGATGTTGGACTGGTGCTTGTCAATTAGAACAATTTGCACTACACGGGGGGAAAGAAAGCCAAAGCCTAAGAAAGAAAAGAAGCACCAAATCTGTTCACTTGAGGAGAGTTATGTGGTCTGGCTGTCTACAGAAATATGGTAAATGTGTGCGTGGAGAAGGTGGTATTGAGCTCTGATACCATGCTATTTCAAAAATAAAATTTCAGAGGTCTTTTTATTTCTATTCTTATTCCCACTGAATCTCTATAACTGTTTTATTTGAAAGGGCTATAATTATAAGCCTAAATATTAAATGATTGCTAAAGTAAAAAAAAAAATAGTATTTCAATTCTGTTCTTCTAAATAGTGGCACAAGCTTAAATATGTTCCTACCTAATCAACAGTAAAATTAATTTCCACCCAGAAGGTATTAAGCAAAGATGAAGCAAGCTGCTTGCCTGAGATTAAAACTCTGGTGAGCCAAAGCCAGTAAATGTGAACGTAAAGAACAGTCTTCCTTGCTAGTCTTTAAAACCGTCTTGTTTTTGGCCATCGCTTTTAGGAGGTGTGTTCAGTTGCTTTTAGTCCAGATAATCCCTCTAATGGTGATTTCACCTTCTGTTTTTTTCTTTGATTCTTTGCTTAGTTATTGGTGGAAGTGGGGTTTATAAAATATACACTAGGTACTATAATTCTGAATTAAAATTAAAAATTACTCTATACACTTAAAAAACAAAACAAAAGGGTTTCAAACTAGTACCAAGTCGTCAATCACTGCCTGATGCACTAAATTCGTCTCTAATTTAAGGTGGAGCCTGGGGAGTGGAAGTGGGTGTGACTTGGCTTATGACTTTCTTTTCATTTCCTGAGGATACAGATCAGATGGTTGATTGGAACTTTTGCTTTTGGGTTTGCAATTGTTTAAAAATCGATGGCCAGCCCACTTTGACCTCCTCTTCTTCAAGTGTTTCTGTGATAAAAGTCCACGTGGCAAATAGCAGTTGCTAACTTTTAAAATCACTTTCAAGTACAGTACAAAAGGAAGTGTATTACTGATTGCCTTAGTTGTAGAAATCTATTTTTACAGATTCTTCTACTTTTCCTATACTGTTTTGACCTTTCTTTGTCTTTTCCTGTAACTGCTTTTCAAAATTTCATTCTTAACAAATTTTGCTTTACAATATATCCTAGGAAACATTCAGTTACATGCTCCCAGCTGTGCTGATGTACCCCAAACTTGCATCTCCAATTCTTCTCTGGTACCTATTTTTTCCTGATTTTTTTCAACAACCTAAAGAATAGTTCCACATCTTCTCAACCCAAGGTGACCATATCCCAAAATAAATTTCATGTATTTCCTATCCACATTGGTTTTATTCTCTGATATCCCCTCTTAATTCATGGGTACATTATTAAAAAGTAGAGATTTTTGCATCACTTATTCCTTATTTTCCTTTTATCCTTTTCCTGAAATCCTTTTAGAGAAAAGCAAAATAATACTTTCCTTGAGGCATCTCTTGGGATTATACCTTACTATTTGTACTGTTGTAGGTACTAGTTGTACTTACTGCTCTCCCTGACATTCTTAATTCTCATTTTCACAATTTATCCTTTGGGTTATTCTGCATGCTCTCTGATTTTCTTAGACCACTAGGAAAATATTTTTTTCTTCATAAGCTTCACCATATCTTTTCCTTTCTGAAGATGTATGAATGCTGTTGTCCAGCATTTAAGACTCTATAAATGTATTCCTTGGTATTAATTTACTTTTATTGTATACTCTATTGAAAGTGCTTTATTTGGAGAAATTATTTAGCAACACCCATTTTTCTCAGTATGTACATTCTTCTCATACATAGGCAATTTGCATTTTTTTCATTTTTAATCCTTTAAGGTTTTTTTCTTTGATTTTAACCTTATTAATTCTACGGCTCCCAGATTAATCTCTAACTTCATGTAATACCTCTTGAGCTCACTGTTTTTTACCTTCTTGCTACCTTTATTGCAGTTATAATTAGTACTAAATCACATTACTTCATTGTTCACCATTTCACAATATTTCATTAGATTATGGTTACGTTAAAATAGAGACTACATCATTTCTTCTTTTGATTCCCCTACAACATATTATGTGCTATATGTAGGGACTCTTAAATATTTTAGCATATTCATAAATTTACTGTTTATCCAGACCCCACTTAAATATGTTAAAAACCAGAACTTATGGGATTTTGGAAATTTTAGTATAAAGGCAGTCAGTAGGTATGTCTGGAGAAAAGAGATCTTTGATAGATAAACATTTTGTTTATATGGTGCACTCTCAGTAGAAATATCTTGCAAGAGAAAAATTATAGTGACTATGAGAAATCAAAATGGTCAATGTTTATTTCTCTCCCCCTCTTTTCAGTGTAATATATTTTTTATTATTGTAGATAGCATTTTTGGTAAGGTAAGGAGACACAACAAGCCTCTGGGCATGCCTAATAGTAACCTTTTAGTAGCCTATGGATTCCAGAATGTCAAGTTTTATGTATTTATTAATAGTTTTCAGAATGTATCAAGAATAATGATGAATTATTGCTGCAGAAGTGACATATTTAATGTAAAAATTTCCTCAAATCTTCACTCCAGTTAGTGCAAGTGGGAGACAATCAGGTAATAGAACATACTTAAAAAGGGAGATTTCTACCTAACTTTCCAGGCACAGATACAGATACAATTTTAGACTTAAAACTAATCATGCTTCTCAATATTACTTTCCTCTCTAATAGCTTCCATCAAGTAGTTCATGGGTAGAGTGAGGCTTAGGTCACTGCGGCGGACAGTAGCAGGTTAATAGACATGTTGGACAAACCTGAGTAGGAATATAATTCTCATTTTGGCTTATTGGTTCCTGCAAGAATTAATGTAGTTTTTATGACACCATTCAAATGTATGTCCGATTGTGGCAAGTTATTCTCAAATCCTCTGAAGTGCTTATTAATGTCAGTCATTTCACAGACACTACCAAGAAGACATTTTGAGAAGGAATTTTGTGTCTGTCACATGTTATATATGAACAAGGGATAAAAAGATTTTTGTATGAATTCTAAGGAATGCTTTTATTGTGAAGGTAAGATTAAAATTCTAACTCAAGCAAAATCATGTGAGAAGCATGATTCAGCATAGTGATCCCAGAATATCACAGCCATTCTTCATAAACACTCCAGGTGTCCTGTAAGTCCCCTAAGCCCCTGACTCTTGTTGGGCTCACCTGAGTCTGTTTGCTGTAGGATAACCAAGACAGAGCTGATTGGTTTCTCTTACCCACGTTGCTTCAGCATTGTGCAGCTGGCACATAAGCATGTATAAATAGAGTTATCGAATAACAAAAATATTTACATATTTTCTACATTTTTATTTGCAAGGCATTTGGGAACAGAAATACATGTACACAGCTGGAAAATCATTAAATATAATTTTTTTTACTCTTTCACTAGAAACAGAACCAGAGCTGCTATATTTTTTCTGGAAAACAACCGTTCCATCACCAGAAGTCATCATTCTGCTTATGCAGCGATGTATACAAGCAGAGCCACCTCTGTTTGAATGTATTCTCAAATATAAAGTGAAGACTTCATTGACTATACCAGACACTACCTATGCCCTATTTCACATTCTCTTATCTCATCTTTCACTCTTGGGATGGCGGTGGAAACCAAGCAAATGCAAATGCAGCCTAATTGTAACTTGCTTAGCAGAATCGTGTGTCTCTAGCTTTAGGCTCCAGGATTCTTGTCCACTGCCATATGAGATGCCCATAGGAACCTGCAATCATTTCTGACATTTCTGGAAGTGTTAATGCCTCATGGAGCAACTCTTGGCACATAGGCACTGGGATCTGAAGGATACTCTCGTCTTTTGTCCTTGAGATTATTTGTAAAAAGATTATCAGTGTTCTAGTGGGAACAAAATCAGTTTTCCCACAATGGTAGTCAACTTGAACACTTACCCTTGGATAGGCTTTTTCTTCTCGCCTGTCTCAACCTTCTCAGTCACCCACTACTGTTTCTTAAGATCACTTTCCAAAAGGGCATAACTTTACTAGTCTTTGCCTCAGGCTCAACTTTTAAAGTGAGAAAACGCATCACTAATAAAATGACCCCACTGACAAGCAACAAATGATTTTAAAATTTCATTTTGAAGAAGAAAAAAATCTTGTGACTTTTCCTGGGTAATATGTGGAACTTTTTCTTTAAAAATGTTCAAAACAAACCTTGTAAGTTTCTATCACTGGAAAGTGATGCTTAACATAGGCTAAATCTTTCTGATCTCTTCTCGTTTATAAATTTGGTTTTTGCTAATTATTTGAGACATGTAAGTGGATTTTCAGGTCCCTTTTCCACATCTGCTTAAAACAAGAATCTAACACAGAAATCAGAAGTTTCATTTATTTTTATAATTCCTTATTTATAAATCTTTATACACTTTTGTAGAGACAAAAACATTTTGAATTTAAAATATATTTTCCATAATTTTAATCATTCAAATTGTGTTTAATTTTTTAGATTGTGTTTAGAAAGCTGAGAAGGGCAATGCCCCTCATGCTATTTGTTAAGTTAATACATTTGAGACAAAAAATATGTTTATGACTTGGCATGGTTTCATATTTATTCAATAGAAATTTCATCATACTTTATATAGCAATAATATAAACTTAATTCAGCCAGTTTTTTTGAAAAAATAAAATAATGCATAAAATTATTTTAAGTACATAAGATTATAAATAATTTTATGTTGATGATAGTGCACCAATATCTTAATGGGTTATCAACTCTTTGACTTTTTTATGAGAACGAATAATTTATTAGCTGAGATAAAAAGTTAATTCTTACTATGATTATTTCTTTCCTAGATTTATCTTTCTCAAGCCAAAGAATTGTAGGTGAAAATACAGTAGACTTTTAATGTGAAATGATAGGCTATCTGGAAGTTAGGAGCTCAGTCTGGCAGTTCTAGAATAGGATACTGTGCATGCCATGTGATTAGTGTCCTCAGCTTTACAATGGGAGAGGTAATGGTATTTACTACAAAATGTATAAGTATTACAAGAAAAAAAGGACATAATATTTTGTAGACAATTATTTCGTTAGACTAAATATGAATTGTTTTACAATATAATATATAATGGTATTTTTTAAACTCAAAGCCTGGAGTGTACTTTTGGAGTAGTGTAATTTTTATAAATGTCAAGTCTAAGACATCTTGAACTTGGCCTCCTGGGAGAAGCTGTAAAAGTGGGGCTCTGATATATTTTAATTTTATATGCATGAAATTTGACATTTTGCCATACATTCTGACCAATTCTACACGGTCTCTTTGGTCTGTTCAGCATACTTCCACACCATGTAGCTGGCAAGTCTAAAAATGGACCTGTAACATTTTTCTTGTGCTTACTCATGAAACCATTTGTCTGAATATCTCTTATACTGTTCATCCTGAAATGTTCCCCACACTCTGAGCTTTTGTCTTTTTTAAAATGTCAGTTTTTTCCATCCTTACAGTCCTGACATTTAGGTTTATTTTTCTCAAATGACCTACTTTGTCCATGATCTAAACTTTAAAAATTTCTTTTAGCTCCTCTGACTTTAACCACCCTGGCGATAATTTCCCTAGTCCTTGGAATGGAATACTACATTTGTGCTGAGCTGCCCTTAAAATTATGAACACATTTCAGATGTATTCCAATTACTTATATTTTATCAAAGTGGCATTCAAAAACCTAAACATTTGTTTAGCTGCTAAGCAGAAAACAGTAAACAATTATGAACAGCAAATATGAGGGCAACACCCCCCAAAATGGAATTACCTTCTGGAAGGCGGGCTTCTTGTAGTATAGGTTTCCCCTGCTAGGTGAGTGTTCTAGGAACCCACCTGTTTTGGTGTACCAGATGGTGTTGTTGTGAGAGGCTGAGTTCGGTTGCAGTGAATTTTTGAAGACTCAACGCATTTTCTAATTTCTTGATGGGTGATTAATGAGTACACCTAGCTAGCCACACTGATTGTTCAGCAGCTTTTGACCTAAAACAGCATGGCTCCCATGCCTCACCCTCTTTATTTATCCTATTTTACCCCTAGTGATTTGTTTTTGTTTCCCTGGATAAAAAAATGTCCACAAAGGAAAACATTTTGCCAATGTGGAAAAGGTGAAACAAAAAATGGCAGAAACACCAGAAGGCATCAAAACTGGTAAGTTCAGAAACTGTTGTGAGTATTGGAAAAAGTATCTTAATATATATTACAATCAAATGGAGAGTGCTTTAAAGGTGACTAAAGTTGAAACATGTAAGAATAAATACAAAATTTTTTATAATGATACATAAATTTTTGTTTTGGGGGGCCGCTCTTGTATAAATGCTACTCTCTATCTCTCTACCTGGAATGCCTGTGTATTTCCCATAATTATATTCTTACCCATGCACTAGCCAGAGTTCTGGGATCCTTGAAGAGATTATACAATGATATTTTGCTTCAAGAAACACTACTATAATTTCAAAAGTTGTTGTTTCCTGCCTGTGGTTCAGGCAAAATTAATTAATTAATTAATTAAGTAAGTAAGTAATTAAGTAATTGTAATTGTTGTTAAGTACAGTTTTCTGCCTTTTACTCCCATCCTAGTTCATCCCTTAGCAAAATTTTTAAAGTTACTTCAGTGACCTATCCTTGCCTGCTGAGTTTTTCACTAATTTTATAAGTACAACTGTATATTTATCCAAAGCATTAATAAAAATATTAAAATGACAAGAACAAAAACTTGTTCTTGCTACTGCTTCCTATGCCTGCTATCTTACCTGGATCTGTGGTATGAGTTCATCCAGCCCCTACTCTTTTCCTGGCTTCTTGACCTATATTGCTTGTTCTTTCTATATAGATCTTGTTTAAAGAGACCATATAAATATATAATTACATATATAATTAATATGCATGCTTATTTTTTTTTATGTAATCCTGAAGTAAAAGAAAAAACCCCCTGAGTTCCCAAACCTTGTAATCAAATCTCTCTTTTCCTGGATATCTGCTTTTCTCTACTACTGGATAAAACCTATAAACTATAAATCCTGCACTCTCTTCATCCCTGACCTTCTGCACTTTCGCCTCACATGCTGTCTGCCTGCGTTTCAAGTTTACAGTGCTGTCCTAGATACTTATGATCTGAGCGCTTAGACTGCACCTGTTCATGTGATTCTGCCTAACTCGACTAACTCCTTGACTTTGAACACAGCCTTTCCATCTGGATTTGTGTCTTACCAGCACACGTCTGGTCTGAGAAGGCACTGCACACTGCCTGCATCATCGGTAGTCTAGAGTATGCCTGCTTCATCAGATTATTGGGTTTGCTTTTGTGCAGGTTTCCTGATCAGGTTAACATTCATTATTTAAAGCACGAGTCATGATTTCAAACAGGAACTTGCAATATATAAAACTGGGTTGAAAAATTTACCACAGGAGCATACCATGTTTCCCTCAACTAAAAATAGTATGTTCCTATACATACACACAGATACTGTTATTCTAAGAAAATCCTATTTAAAAATCTAGATATTCAATTAGTGATGGTGATAGATAATTTTGCATTTCATGATTAGCTCAGATTCCTTTCTTTGACATTAAGACTAATTGAATTTTATTTCTTGCCACATAATTATTATTAAACAAGCTTTAGACCTGGTACAACAGAACTATTATTGGTTAACAAACAGATTATTGAAGGCCTTTTTATTACCTCTTCTTTTCTCCATCAAAAATTTCCTTTTTATTTTAATTATTAAATATACATTAGAACTGAGGATCAACAGATCTCAGTTTTATATAAATTAGTTGAATGTCTCACTAAAGTTTTCTTAGCTGAAAGGTAGCAGATATATTCCCTACTGCAAGTTACTGAATAACTTTCAAATTGTATTTGCACATTTTTCTGTATTAGTCAAAGCCATTTTCTGCTGCAGCCTGTAATCAAAGCTTAGCATACTTAGAAAAAGAGCTATAACCACATTATTTCTCTTAAAGCAAGTTTGGTTATTGTCAAGAAAAATATGGCCTGCAGAATTTACATGGGGAGACTTTGCATTTCATTGCACCCTGGTAAAATAATGAAATCATTCTTCTACAATCACTAACTTCAAAAAAGATAAATTGCCAGGTAGTTTTTATATAATATTACAACTTTGAAAAAATAGAGACTTTGTAATTCAAAATATATAATATAAATCATGTGGTTCTTTATTATTGACTTTTATAGTTTTTTATTGCCTAAGATGAATTAAAGGAAAGGCAGAATTCCTCATATACATTTTCCTTGAATTTTGGAGATGATTATCTTATATTTAATAAATATGAATCAGAGAGAACTCAGCTAATGGACAAAGAAGTTTTTTTTATAGAATCAGTTTATTCAATCGTGTTTAACTTTATAGTCACATAAGACTAGTTTAATGGAAACAAAAACAAATTTCTCAGTGCATTTATTTGTTTACTTATTTTGTATAAGATGCCAAATAATCATTTGACACAAATACCTAGTAATTCATTATCTCTTTCACATTGTTTAGGTTTCAGTTAATGTCTACAACAATATGAATTTACATGTAACACACTGGGAATAACTCAGAGAAATTTAATTCCATTTGTCAGTATTTCAGGGAATTAAAATTATGGGTGCTAACCTTTTTGGTGAAATAGATACAGAAAGCCTAAAATATTTTAAAAATACATAATAGATTTTGCTTATTTGTTGTTTTATTGATTAGGTTCCACTTACAGGTGAGATCATATAGTATTTGTCTTTCACCATATGGCTTATTTCACTTAGCATAATTCTCTCCAGTTCCATCCATGCTGTCACAAAGGGTAGCAGTTCCTTTTTTCTTTCTGCTGTGTAATATTCTATTGTGTAAATTTACCACAGTTTTTTGATCCACTCATTTACTGATGGGCACTTAGGTTGCTTCCAACTCGTGATATTATAAATTGTGCTGCTATGAACAATGGGGTGCATAGGTTCTTTTGAACTGGTATTTCAGTATTCTTAGGGTATAATCCCAGCGGTGGAATTGCCAGGTCAAAAGGCAGTTCCATTTTTAGTTTTCTGAGGAAATTCCATACTGTTTTCCACAGTGACTGCACCAGGCATTGAAATAAAGAACAAACTGACAATAACCAGAGGGGAGAGGGAGGGAGAGGGAGATTTGGGGTGAAAATGTGGGAAGGATTATCTGGGAACATGTTTAAAGGACATACAGAGAAAACCAAGGGGAGGTAGGATTGAGTGTGAGAGCTGGGCAGGAGGTAGTGGTGGGGGAGAAATGGAGACAACTGTACTTTAACAACAATAAAAAACAAATACTTAATAGAATATTTTTGAAGCCTAGTAGTATAGCTATTTGAAGTAACAGTTACATACTGTTAATCCTAAAGCTCCAACACACACATGCACACTCACACTAATACACACTCACAGAGTATATAACCTGATGAATGAACTGAACTAAGTTTATAACTTCCTGAGTAAAGGAAGTGAACCAACTTGAAAGAGTCTTAATAGTGTTTTAACATAAGGTTAAAGTGAAGAATTTATGGAGATTGTGGATCTAGTTTTGAATGTCTTAACATGGGTATTTCATGGTACATAATTTAAACTCAATTGGGCAAACTGTATAAGTTTCAGGTTGGAGGATCTTAAAAAATATTAAATAAGTAAAGAGTTATTTAATAAGCAAGTGTTTTGCTGAGTTGAGGTAGCTAGTACCCTAAGAAGAAGGTTAATATGAAATATTTTGGAAATTTCAGTTTTGGAAAATTTCTGACACACAATGAAATTATTAACTGGTTTACAGAAGTATCTGAGTAAAAATTTTCTGGATTAAATAGTAATCATGTTGATATAGGTAATCTTGGTTCTCAGTATTTATTATTAAGCCAGGAGTTTAATGCCTAATGTAAGATATTTTATTTCTTGGTCACCATTGTGGGAATTATTCAGGCTGAACTGGAAGAGAGAGCATTATATGAAGGGACTTCAATAACTACAAAAGGCCTGTAATTTTACCACATTGACAATACTGTGTCTTAGATAATGCTGGAAAACACAAGATCCTGGGTCAGAGGCAAAGAACTTCATTATTCCCGGAAAAGAGTGACTAGAGCACTTCCCTGCGCCCTGAGAGGTCCGCAGAGAGAGGGCTGGGGAAAGGCCACACAGGGAGGCTGAGAGTGAATTGCACTGTGAGAGGAGCAATGAGCCTGGGGAGTTTTACTACTCTTGTAGCAGGTGAAAGAAAGCTTCTTTCTTGTCTAATAATCCATAGTTCAGCCCCACATGTTTTTGTGAAACTAAATTGTTTTATGAACATGAAAATTTGATGGTTTTGATTGATCCAACCAACAAAGGTCAAGACCATTTCCTTTTTCTAATAAAGTATTTCATTACAGACTATATCAATAGAATTATAAGCAGCATCATGAGGTTAAACTGTAGCATTGACCTCAGAACACCCCAGAGTCCCAGACTTAGCCACTGTGAGTAAATCACAGGGGAAATTAATAGGCCTTATATTAGAAAATCAAGTAATGTGCAAGGCAAGGGTATAATTCCTTACAAACTTGTTCCATCTTCTTTAATCCAACAGACTAAGATCACTCAAACTTTTCCATCCAATGTAAGTACAACTTCATTTTTCAATTCAAGTGAGTATTTAATATGTTTTATAGGTTATAGAAAAGCAGTTAGAAAATACATAATATATTTTGTGATATACATTAACAGTATAAGTCAGGTTTAGAACTATGTAATAATATGTAATTAATTTATTCATTTTGTAGGTTATGGAAACGTAAAATAATAATACTAATTTATAATAATGCATGTAATGAGTAGCTAAAGCTATTCTTCTCAAAATTAGGAGTATAAGACAGAACATTTTTTGATAAACATGTGTGTATGTATCTGTTGTTTGTTTTTTACTAATATTTAAGTAAATATTTATAAATGTAAATAGTATGAATAGTTTAATTAAATATCATCACTCAAATACTTTTAATAACAATAAAAAGGTATATAATAATACAAAGTACCTCATCCAGAATTAACATATAGTTAAACATTCAAAATGAATTGTTATGATAATTATTTATTGTTGTAATAACTATTTTAGATTACAGTTGAATTGACTAGGTGTATCTTCAGGGTTTATTCAGTATGTCTTAAAAATATGATATTTCCAAAATATTCTAATTACCATTTTAAACATGAGGTCTATCCAGAAGATATCCAGCCATGTAATATGACAAATAGAGACATTTACTGAAGAAGATGCAAGAAATGTACACAGGACAATAATGTCGCAGTTCCCTTCAAAAAACACACATTGGCACTTTGCACAATTTTCCCAATTGCAATCAGCTGCCTGTCATATTTTCCTGAATCTCATCGATGGTCTGAAATCTCTTCCCTTTCAAAGGTGATTTTAGTTTTGGGAGAAACCAGGAGTCACAGGGCATCAAATCTGGACTGTGGGGGTGCTGAGTCACCTGGGTGATTTGAGATTTTGCCAAAAAACTCTTCATTACAAGTGATGTGTGAGTGAGTGTGTTGTTGTGATGAAGCTGCCAATCACCTGCTGCCCCGTAGCTGTGGCCTTCTGAATCATCCAAATAGTTTCCAAAGAGGAATGTTCAAGCTTAACACAAAATGTGATGCAGATTCCTTGCTGTACTTGCTCAGTCATTTTTAAATGTGACAGCCACGTGGTACACATGCTCACTCAATAGCGTCTTCTGCCCCCACTGACTAGTCCAGTGAAGTAGTCATTGTTCATACATGCATATTCCAGTACTTTCTCCTTGGCTTTCAGGGTACACTGATGTCACAGAAACCATTCCCGCTATATTAATAATGGCTGGACTTTTTCCTGGCAGACCTTGTATTCTGTTAACCAATACTATCTTAGTAAAAAAAAAAGTGAATTTTAGGATTTATCTTCTCTGTATTTCTCTAAAATAACCATCTTTCATGATTTGAACAGAAGTGTGGAAGAGCAAGAGACTAACTTTCTACCTCTTAACATACAATCTGAAGTTAGAACATTTCAACATTGGCCACAATATGTTGTGTCAAGTTTCATACTTTTTCTCTAACTGAAATAGTTGTAAGGTAGAATGAAATAAGTCCCATGCTCTGTTCTGGAATTTTGAATAACCCTGTTATTAACCCAATCAACCTAATGCATAGGACAGTTTTATCCATGATACATATAATCTTGATAATGTTCTTTTTACAATACTTCTAATAATACAAAAACACTTCAGAGACTCAGATGTACAAGATGATACTCATTATGATAAATGTGTTTGGTGAGGAATCATGGAGACTGTTGAAAATTGGTCCTTGCTATGAAGATTTCTCAAAAGAACATTTCATGAAATGAATTGTAATAAATCACAATAATTCAGGAGTCTAGTCCAACAATAACAGCTGTGGATACTCTGAGATCCTTGTCAAAAGGTTAATACTAAATTATGTTATATAAAATTATTAGTTTTTTTGTTCATAGCTCATATACTGTAGCATAGATAAAATATTTATCATATATACATTTTAGAAATATTTTAAATTGAATGTGCTACTTATAGTAATGCATTTTCAGATGATAAAAATGCAAATTAGTCAATTTATACTCTTGTACTTCACTTTAATGTTATATTAATTTAATGTTATATTAAAAATTATACTCAGTGAATTAAAAAAAAAGATATAAATAATGATCCAAACAAGGTGGGATTAATGTCATTTTTGTATACCCTTCAGCATTTCTACATTACAAAGTCTATTTCTCTTCACTGGCAAAACACCCAATTTTTAAAAAATATTTCCTCAGAATTTGCTTCTTTTTAGCTTAACCCTCTATTGACAAATGATCTAATTATGAAAAGACATACGATCACTTACTTCAGGAAGAAATGTTCTTCTATTGATACCAAGTATCAACAAATAAAAGTACAGCAAAATTAGCTTTCTAATAATTCTAGTAACCCAGGAGATACATTTGTACTTGGCAGGAAACTCAAAATGGGCAATATACCTTTTGTCCCATTATGAGATCTCAAATCTGCATCACCGAGTTTTGAATTATGTAGCTATTTTTATGCTTTGCATAGCACTGTATGCATTTTCTACAGATCTTTCTATTTGTTTGAATTAGTATATGAACCGATATTGCTTCTGTCTGATTACTCATCTCCTTTTTCATGCTCAAGCTATAAGTTGTTTAATAGTAGGGAGGAAATATTTTGTTTCTCATATAAAAGGGGTAACAGTGTGGTAACCTTCACTTGGCATATTCTATGCCAAACTATTTGTTCAATCAGCTGCAGATCAGCACCACTAGTGCAGGGTATTTCACCAAATGCACTCACTTTAATTGCCAGGGTAGACATCATTACCTCTTAGTTCTACACCTGCATCACTAGTAATTTTCTCTCAATATCCTTTACTGAATCTAACTAAAGTCTTTGCCTGTAATTTCTTATTGTGCATCAATATTATGAACTAAGTCATTATTGCTGTTTTGCAAATACTATATTTGTAAACATCTTATTGTTTTGGCTTTTTTTTGTTTGTTTCAGTAGTATAGCTTCTGATTTCTTTGTAAAACTTTTAAGAAACTTTTAGCAGCATCGCAGTACTGAGCTGCTCTGTTATTATGTTTTAATATTTTTTTTAGATTTTATTTATTTATTTTTAGAGAGAGTGGAAGGGAGGGAGAAAGAGAGGGAGAAACATCAAAGAGTGGTTATGTCTCATGTGCCCCCCACTGGAGACCTGACCTACAACCCAGGCATGTGCCCTGACTGGGACTCAAACCAGTGACGCTTTGG